>JAWQFJ010001138.1:5000-10000 GCA_034096865.1 Theodoxus fluviatilis
TCGGGATATCCTATCTAATGCGCATGCGTAGAGGTCACGACAAGAGGTGAACTAGCCAACTCTGTGCACATTTCAATGGCGGACGTGTTGCCGGTTCGCACAGAAAACACTCTATTTCGGGATACTAGCAACTCATCCAAAGAAAATGTAAGCCATGCACAGCATTAATTTATCAAAGCTGTATGTTGAATGCATCAATAGGTCGTGAAAGCTTTTACATTTTACAAATGGAATGCAAGTCCACGCATCCGTGCTGAAGCATGAGTTACCAGTTGCCATTGGTCACGGAGTATTACAGAGAAGCGTCATCAGTCATCCGTCATCCTTCCGGCGTCATCGTCAAACATGACGCCTAAATTTCTAACAGACTGAGAGAAGACGATGTCACTGTGACCAATGGTTAGTTTGAGGACCTGATCCGATTCGCCTCCGCTGCCCACCAGGAGTGCTTCAGTTTTTGAGTCATTGAGTTGGGGCTTGTTCAGGGTTATCCACCGTTTCACGTCAGAGATACAGTGTTCGCTGGTAGAAAGAAGAGAATGGATTTGACTGGGATGGGAGGAGTTGTGGAGCTGGGTATCATCAGCAAATTCACTGTGAGAGACTGAATGACTATCAATTACATTGGAGAGTGGTTGGGTGTACAGTAAAAACAGCAGAGGACCCAGAACAGAGCCCTGAGGGACTCGGTACTTGAGAGGTGTAGGATCAGAAGCAAAACCCGAGATCGAAACAGTATGTCGACGTCCTGAGAGATATGAATGCGTTAAAGAGAGTGCTAAGTTCTCAATGCCAAAAATGTTTCTAAGACGGGTGAGAAGAATTCCATGGTTAATTGTGTCGAACGCGGCATTCAAGTCCAACAGAGTAAGAAGAGAAACTTTGGAATCATCAGAAGCAACGAGAAGAACGTTTAGAACACGGAGCAGAGCTGTTTCGGTGGAATGATGAAAACGGATTGAAAACGTGCCAAAAGGTCATACTGGGACACGTGCTCCAGCAGCTGCTGCAAAGCTAACTTCTCTAACAATTTTGACAGAAAAGAAAGATTGGAGACTGACCTATAATTACTAAGTTTGTTTGGATCCAGGTCCTGCTTCTTCAAGAGCGGCTTAACTATCTCTCTCTATCTATATCTCTCTCTATCTCTCTCTATCTCTCTCTGTCTCTCTGTCTCTCTCTATCTCTCAATCTTTATATCTCTCTATCTCTCTCTATCTCTCTCTATCTGTCTCTATCTGTCTCTATCTCTATACCTCTCTGTCTCTCTCTCTATCTCTATATATCTCTTTATCTCTCTCTATCTCTCTCTCTGTCTCTCTCTTTATCTCCCTATCTCTTTTTCTATATCTCTCTCTATCTCTCTCTCTAACTTTCTATATCTCTATCTCTATCTCTCTCTATCTCTCTCTATCTCTCTCTATCTCTCTTTATCTCTCTCTATATCTCTCAATATATCTCTCTATCTATTTCTCTCGCTCTATCTATCTCTATATATCTCTCTATCTCTCTATACCTCTCTGTCTTTCTTTATCTCCCTATCTATCTTTCTGTTACTATCTCTATATCTATCTCTCTCTATCTCTCTCTATCTCTCTCTATCTCTCTCTATCTCTCTCTATATCTCTCTATATCTCTCTCTATATCTCTCTCTATATCTCTCTATATCTCTCTATCTCTCTATATCTCTCTATCTCTCTATATCTCTCTATCTCTCTCTATCTCTCTCTATCTCTATCTCTCTCTCTCTCTCTCTATCTCTCTATATCTCTCTCTATCTCTCTCTATATCTCTCTCTATCTCTCTCTCTATCTATCTCTCTATCTCGCTCTATCTATCTCTATATATCTCTCTATCTCTCTATACCTCTCTGTCTCTCTCTATCTCCCTATCTCTCTATCTTTCTATTACTATCTCTATATCTGTCTCTCTCTATCCCTCTCTATCTCTCTCTATCTCTCTATCTCTCTCTATCTCTCTATCTCTCTCTATCTCTCTCTATCTCTCTCTAACTCTCTCTATCTCTATCTCTCTCTATCTCTCTCTATCTATATCTATATCTCTCTTCTATCTCTACCTCTCTCTATCTCTATCTCTCTCTTCTATTTCTATATCTCTCTATCTCTCTAGCTCTCTTTATCTCTCCCTATCTCTATCTATCTCTTTCTATCTCTCTATCTCTCTATATCTCTATCTCTTTCTATCTCACTCTATCTCTATCGCTCTCTATCTCTATATCTCTATCACTCTCTATCTCTAAATCTATCTCTCTCTATCTCTATCTCTCTATTTCTCTCTCTCTATCTCTATCTCTCTATATATCTCTCTCTCTATCTCTCTCTTTATCTCTCTTTCTATGTCTCTCTATCTCTCTATATTTCTCTATCTTTCTACCTCTGCATCTCTCTATCTCTCTATATCTTTGTTTCTCTATATCTCTATCTCTATATTACTATATTATCGCTCTATCTCTCTATCTCTATCTCTTTATCTCTCTATCTCTCTCTATCTTTCTTTATTTCTCTATATCTCTCTATATATATTATCCCTCTACCTCTATCTCTCTATATCTCTCTCTATCCCTCTCTGTCTATCTCTCTATCTCTCTCTATCTCTCTCTATCTTTCTCTATCTCTCTCTATCTCACTCTATCTCTCTCTATCTCTCTCTGTCTATTTCTCTCTTTATCTCTCTCTATATCTCTTTCGATCTCTCTCTATCACTCTATCCTTACCTCTATCCCTATCTATCTCTCTATCCCTATCTCTATCGCTATCTCTATCCCTATCCCTATCTCTCTCCCTATCTTTCTCCCTTTCTCTCTCCCTATCTCTCTCCCTGTCTCTCAACCTATCTCTCTCCCTAAAAGAGAAATATTTGTTTAAATTAGATAAAAAAAGTTTTTCGAGATGTTTATGTTCTTTTTAGGATGGGATTCAGCGATCTGTTCACGCATAAATACAGATTTGCTACGGAGCGAGCTGATAATGCTTACTTATGTCCAGCTTGCTATGAAACAGACGAAAATGAACAGCAATTGTTACTTGAATGTCCTGCCTATGAAGACCTCAGACGAATGTATATACGCAGGTTGATGACGACTTTGATGTCAAGGTACTCCTGTCGCTGGAGGAGCCTAAGGCAGTACGAGCGGTTGCAACGTATTTGTATTATGCATTCAAGAAAAAAAAAAGCTGTTACTATTGCTATGGCCGAAGAGGCATATTATGTGTAATTGTGTTGTGATGGGCCGGTGTCCTAACAAAAATAAACCATTCGTTCGTTCGTTCGTTCTCTCCCTATCTCTCTCTCTTTCTCTCTCTCTTTCTCCTTCTTTCTCTCTTTCATTTTATCTCTCTCTTTCTTTTTCTCTTTCTCTTTCGACGCACACACACACACACACACACACACACACACACACACACACACACACACACACTCACACACGCGCGCACACACACACACACACACACACACATATGAGCATGCACGAACAATCACATACTCAAACATACACGCGCGCGCACGCGCGCGCACACACACACACACACACACACATTTGTTTCCCAATTCCTAGCACGTTTAAAACGAAACCATTTTGATTTATTGTATAAACAAATGAATGATTTATTTCGCTTCATCTATTTTTAGATATGCCCGCCACAAGGTGATTGGAGAATCAGACATCCGGGTAGGCGACGTAGACCTGAATCAGCCAATCAAAATGTGGCTCAATCTGCGTGACATCGACGAGGAGGTAAGTTCTCAGTGATTTTGTGATGATAGAGTGGAAGGCAGGTAATAGAAAACAATGAAGAAAAAGGAGAAGTTCGAGAACAGACGGATAGATGGAGGGAAGGAATACACGTCTTCCCCCCCCCCCCCCCCCCCCCACACACACACACACACTCACGCAAACACTCACACACAAACACACGTTTGAGCACAAATTCACGTACATACACGTTCACAAACACACATTTGAATTCAACAAGAAATTAACCTCTTGTTGGAACTGACTGAGATGTGATGTGAATGGCTTTGTTCATGTACTGGAGTTTGCTGAAGGCCTTTGCACACCATGCAACAGAAGCACGCTATTTCTATTTCACTGATGTATAAAAGTGTTATCATGTTCTTGTTGTTGTCATCTTTTCTTTTAAACCTACATTAGGGGTTCCTCTCAAAACAGGAAAACTGGTATCTTTTTATTTAAACCTGCATTAGGGGATCCTCTCAAAACATGAAAGCTGGCGTCTTTACTTTTTTGGGGATCTTCTCAAAACAGGAAAGCTGGCGTCTTTACTTTTTGGGATCTTCTCAAAACAGGAAAGCTGGCGTCTTTACGTTTTTGGGGATCCTCTCAAAACATGAGAGCTGGCAATCTTTACCTTTAAACCGGCATTGGGGGATCATCTCAAAACACGAAAGTTGGCCTCCTTACCTTTAAACCTGCAACGGGGATCCTCTCAAAACACGAAAAGGGGAGAAAAGCGTAACCAAGCACCCTGGCTTGATCTTCTCTGTAGTTCTGTTCAAAGGTTTCCACGTAGTAATCACGTGACCTATATTGCCCGCAATAAAAGGTACAGTGGAAATTACAGGGCTTAGATGTGCTCATAAAAGGAGGGCGATGGAGGATGGATGAGGCATTAAGACCCATCAGCCAATGCAGGCCATGCAGGGCTTTTGATTACCCAATTCACTGATGTTGGTTTGAATACGAGCCACCCGGGACTCATTTTCCCCCGTCATTCGCCTTTAGCAAAGCACATGTGAAGACACGTGTGGTTGTATGCAGCCGACAAGGAGTCTTACAAATTGAGAGTAAACATAAAACAGAACTGGGTGAATAGGGGAGGCAGTGGAAAGAAAATCCACAACTATCCTAGTGAAAAGTTTTTGTCAGGCACGAAAGAGAAAAGACATTTCCTTATTCTTCTTAATTGTCTTCATGGAGGCTTTTTGTTTTGTTAAGACTAATTTTCATCCTTTTGTTG
>JAWQFJ010001138.1:22500-40000 GCA_034096865.1 Theodoxus fluviatilis
ACACAGGAAACTCGCTGTAAATTGTCTGGTGGTTGGTCGAATTTTCCATTTTATTGATTTTTAACAAATAATCCAGCCGATCTAACCGATGGCAGACATTAAAACTCAATTTCAAGGTTTTAATCATTCAGAGTTGTTGATCTTCATATAATTTCTTGGTTGTACTAGATGTCGACTTCTTAATCGTTGAATGATTCTGCATCTGTGTTCTTACATATTTTGACGTTTTGCTCTCTGAACTGTTCTTCCCTTCCTCCAAAGGATATTGATCATATTTCTAGCTTAGTACCTTATTTGAACTGAAATGTACATTATGATGTATATCTTTATCTTATTATACCTGTATACATATGTTACATCTGTTGTGATCTGATTGTGTAAATGGCTTTGCGATTGGTTGTAATCAACAATGTTGTGATTGTGATACAAGTTTGTGAAACCTGTGCCTGAGACTGAATTTATGATTTGGAAAGTTATCAACATGATGTTGATGTCTGCCACACACCCACCCCTTCTGTGAACAATTTGTGATATTCCTCTGCAAAACCCGCACCGCGTTTATCAGTTACTCCAATGTAATTACATTCCAAGATGTATTTTGCACAAAACGTGAAGTTTCAGTCGACCCACCTCAAGTAAAAGTGTCTGCGCTTTTCTGTGTGACGGCCAACCTTTTGTCTATGGTTCGTGATGTGGTCCCTATATAAAATGACATCCCCAAGTGTTACACTTCATCTCCAGTTCAATCATAATTTGTGCATATATTTCTTTAAAAATTAAATATTTAAGATACCCGACGTCTTTGCGTCGTCACTTGAGTTGTAGACATTTGTTGACACGGCGTTAAAGTACGCGTGTTCTCTCTCTCTCTCTCTCTCTCTTTCTCTCTCTCCCTCCTGCCCTCTCTCTCTCCCCCCCCCCCCCTCTCTCTCTCTCTCTCTCTCTCTCCCTCTCTCTCTCTCTCTCTCTCTCTCTCTCTCTCTCTCTCTCTCCCTCTCTCCCCTACATTAATCATGCTCCTAAAAGTCATACAGAGGTAAATATAAAGTGACTCCAAACAAGATTTCTTCTCCATAAGCCTAGTTTTCGATATAACAAACAAACAAACAAACAAACTAGATTTTGGTCGTTTGTTAAAACGAAGACACATTCAAACGGAGACAAGTAAAATGGAATATGAAACGAAATAGAAGGAGAAAAATAATACTAAATATTGAACGTCAAAGATAACCGGCAAAAGACAGTACTCTATGAGGGACCTGTGAAAATGAAAATGTGCGCTGTTTATTGTCTGCAGGGCACTGTGGCCGAGTGGTTAGCGCGCTGGACCTGCAGTCGCTTGCGGCTGGTGGGTGCAGTGTTCGAAGCTCCCCGGATTCTGGAGTTGCATCCTTGAGCAAGGTGCTTTACTCACATTGCTTCTTCCCACCCAGGAGTAAAACGGGTACCTGTGAGGGCTGAGTTGGAAAATTGTAAAAGCTAACTTTGGCACATTCATCCGCAGCCTGGTTGCGTGCTTCCCAGGGAGTTAAGATGGTGTTAGAGTGATAAAAAAAGATAGCCCGATGACCAGGGGGTAATTGTGTGGGGTTTGAGCATCCAACAATGGATGGAAAGTCGCAATATAAAAAGAGCACCTTTGTTTTTACCATTGTACTGTCGCTTTACATGACTCCATTGTCTTCCTTTCAACAAACGACCTTGTGTTGTGTATAGCGGACTAGGAAATAATTCCAGAATGTATGGCGTGGTCTGTGCAGTCCACAGCCACACCCTAGTCCAACACACATTCTCCCTTTATTTTCTTACTGTGATAATTTTGTGTTTCGTGACAGCGACCACCAAACCGGCTCCCAGGGATCCTGAAGCTGATTTTGCCCGTTTCTGTAGCTTCATTGAAAAAGACCGAGGACTCGACACCGTTGTCAGCACCACTACACGATCAACCGCGATGCAGAGGTCTCTTTATTCTTTAGCCGAGAGACCCAGAGCAGGCGTGGACAATTGTCCATTGTGGAGCGGAGTGTCGTTTCTTCGATCAAAAGGGATACAAATGAATGTCAAATCATTTTTGGGATCCATGTATTCAAAGAGGGTCTCCAAGACACCGTCTACTTTTAATGACAATGTGCTTTATATGTCATTAAAAAAACAACCAATCAAAACTCCCCAGCCTGCTGCGATTCGAGGCAGAGATGAAGCAGAGTGCAACGAAACGCAGGGAATGTTTCAGTGACGGGCAATGCGACCGTGCGTTCAAGACCTACCGGTAGCCGACCGGTAGCCGAGCAACCAATGTGCACTCTTGAACGACTCGTTATGACCGAACGGTAGCCAAGATGGCTTCCGCGATGCCTTCTCATCGTCGCGGATTGCGCTTCTCAACCAAATGAGTAAACCAGCAGCTGCAGACTGCTCGTTCCTTGTGGAACTGATGAAATGCGTTAAGCTGTAGCTGTGCATGAATGCTCGGCATCGCTCGAATAGAAATTTATGTCAAAACGACAGTGCTAACTTGGTGTAAGCAAGAATAGTTTGATGCTCACTTCAAGGGAGGTTACACAACAAACTAAGGACTAATGTAAGAAATAAGAGTTGCTTCCCTTGAAATTGTTTTGCCATCTGTCGTGGAAATGTTTGCTCACATCTTGCCCGGTATTTATTTCAGAGCAGTTATTCTTTAAAAAAAGAAAAGTACAATATCAGCCTAACTTCTTGTAACGTCTCACATAGGCTGGGTAATAATCACATGTCAAAATGCGTGCCACAGCGCATATTTGTGATGACGACTTTCTTCCTTTCCCCGAAGGCAGCCATTTTGGTTATACAGGCGCAACAGCGTTCCGGCGCGATACGTACCGGTCGATACCGGTAGATGTACCAAGTCGTTCAAGAGACGAACGGTATCAACCGGTACGTACCGGTAGGCCTCTTGAACAGGCCCCTGCTGTTATCGCATACATGTGCAGCTTGTGACACAGAGAGGCGGATTTCTCAGGACTTGGATACTCTAGCAAAGTAACAAAGGCAATCCACCTGAGGCGATTTTTGTTTTGAACGGTGATCAAACCATTGGCCCACTCGCCCGTGGCGAGTGAAAAATAACATTGCTGAGTCGGTGGAAAAACTTCTGCGGCCAGGTGCCAAATTTCATGAACATTATTAATTAGGACAGAGTGGGTGGTACAATAGAATTCTCGCTAAAATTGGCCTCGACTTATCACATGACCGATGTGTGACAGATGGAAACAGCATAGAAATGCTCTTAATATATATATATATATATATATATATATATATATATATATAGAGAGAGAGAGAGAGAGAGAGAGAGAGAGAGAGAGAGAGAGAGAGAGAGAGAGAGAGAGAGAGAGAGAGAGAGAGAGAGAGAGAGAGAGAGAGAGAGAGAGATTCTTTAATTTACTCGCCTGTCGGGCGAGCGACCTTGCAGTTTTATCTAGCCCGAGGGAATTTTCGCCACGGGTGAGCGGGCAAATGGTTTTAACTCTTTCGAAACGAAACGCGCCTCAGATGGAAAAGCTTTTGACCAACTTTGCTCGCATATCCTAGTCCCAAGAACCGCGCCTCATTTGGAAAAGCTTTTGACCAACTTTGCTAGCGTATCCTAGTCCTGAGAACCGCGCCTCATTTGGAAAAGCTTTTGACCAACTTTGCTAGCGTATCCTAGTCCTGAGAAACGCGCCTCATTTGGAAAAGCTTTTGACCAAATTTGCTAGCGTATCCTAGTCCTGAGAAACGCGCCTCATTTGGAAAAGCTTTTGACCAACTTTGCTAGCGTATCCTAGTCCTGAGAAAAGCGCCTCAGATGGAAAAGCTTTTGACCAACTTTGCTAGCGTATCCTAGTCCTGAGAAACGCGCCTCATTTGGAAAGCTTTTGACCAACTTTGCTAGCGTATCCTAGTCCTGAGAAACGCGCCTCATTTGGAAAAGCTTTTGACCAACTTTGCTAGCGTATCCTAGTCCTGAGAAACGCGCCTCATTTGGAAAAGCTTTTGACCAACTTTGCTAGCGTATCCTAGTCCTGAGAACCGCGCCTCATTTGGAAAAGCTTTTGACCAACTTTGCTAGCGTATCCTAGTCCTGAGAACCGCGCCTCATTTGGAAAAGCTTTTGACCAACTTTGCTAGCGTATCCTAGTCCTGAGAAACGCGCCTCATTTGGAAAAGCTTTTGACCAACTTTGCTAGCGTATCCTAGTCCTGAGAAACGCGCCTCAGATGGAAAAGCTTTTGACCAACTTTGCTAGCGTATCCTAGTCCTGAGAAACGCGCCTCAGATGGAAAAGCTTTTGACCAACTTTGCTAGCGTATCCTAGTCATGAGAAACGCGCCTCATCGCCTCGGCTGGATAGTAGTAGTGTAGGTCCATGACGTAAGGGAAGCAACTCCGCTTCAACACTCGATAACGGCTGCACCATACAAAACTTGGCACGTGATCATCTCCCTTTCTGAGCATGATGTCAGTGAGGCAAGTTCAGTTCATTCTCTTGTGACTAAGAATTCTGGTACACCAGACATATTTCTGGATGGATTTGAAGATCCGATGTACAACAGAACCAACAAAATGCATGCCTGCAGTAAGCTGCTTCTACCTCAATTGCAATATGCATGAAATAAAATGCAAAATGCTTTTGGAAGCAGGTAAGTGGCTTTGCTCTAAGCTGACTCAACCAAATAACTTTGTACACCATCGTCACTGTTACTGTGGATAACACAGTCCTAACAGAAAAGAAACTTCACTGTGGTGCTGGTACTCAAATGACCATTCCCCACTTGCCATTCATCCTGATGATCCAGGGTTTTCCTATTCAGGGCATCTCTTCGCCACACACACAGATCCTTGTTATTGTAAATTCTTAGACCTGGGCTTTGGGAGAACAAGAAGTGCAAAGCCCATACGACTTACATGGTTGACCTTTATATGACCTTGGCCTTCAGGTGACCTTCAAGGTCAAGGTCAAACAACTAAACCTACCAATGACATCATATACAAAGAAATGCTTTACACATTTTTCCTACCAAAATACATGTGACCTTGACCCAAGGTCATCCAAGGTCATGCAACACAAAGCTGTTAATTCAAGACATAGGAAGCACAATGGTGCTTATTGGCACTTTCTACCATGAGATATAGTTACTTTTAGTGATTCACTACCCCATTTTGGTCACATTTCATAAGGGTCAAAGTGACCTTGACCTTGATGATATGTAAACAAATGTGTCTCATGATGAAAGTATAACATGTGCCCCACATAATTATTAAGTTTGAAACAGTTATCTTTCATAGTTCAGGGTCAAGGTCACTTCAAAATATGTATACAATCCAACTTTGAAGAGCTCCTGTGACCTTGACCTTGAAGCAAGGTCAACCAAACTGGTATCAAAAGATAGGGCTTGCTTTGACCTATATACCACTTGTAGCTAAGGTCGCCATTCTCAATAACGTGGGAGAAAATTGGGAAAATGTGAAAAATGACTGTTTTTGAGACCACATTTATGGCTCCTGTGACCTTGACCTTGAAGCAAGGTCAAGTCACTATATATGTTTTTTGAGGCCTTGTCATCATACACCATCATGCCACATTTGATGTTGATAGACTTAATAGTCTCCGAGAAAAATGCAACGTTTAAGTTTTTTACGCCCGGACGGACGGACAGACGGACGGACGACACGGCTGAGTACATAGACTCACTTTTGCTTCGCATGTGAGTCAAAAAGTGCAACTCTAAATTAACAGAAATTGAAGTCAAAAGTCAAAGGCATCATAGTCTTGTACTGCTTCAGTGGTCCCAACATCGCCCTTTCTGTGTCTGTAGGCAGCTCTACATTTTCATGACTTGCCTCTGTACAACTTACTCAAACATCTTTGAATGTTAACACTGCTGTACAGATTGAAAATTTCATAAGAAAGAAAGAAAGAAGAAAAGAAAGAAAGAAGGAAAGAAAGAAAGAAGGAAAGAAAGAAAGAAGGAAAGAAAGAGGAAAAGAAAGAAAGAGGAAAAGAAAGAAAGAGGAAAAGAAAGAGGAAAAGAAAGAGGAAAAGAAAGAGGAAAAGAAAGAGGAAAAGAAAGAGGAAAAGAAAGAGGAAAAGAAAGAAAACAGTGAAACTTTGAGGGGAAGTAATTGTAGCCCACATAAGGTCAGACATGTGAGGGGGTCAGGGAAGGTTGCTTAGCCATTTCACCCTGAGCTGACTGAGCATTATGTAAAGCTGTACATACACGACCACTCACGCACATTCTCATGCACTAAGCTCTGGATATCGTAATGGGGAGTTTCAGATTTCAGTGCTAAAAGTTTTAAATGTGAGGTAATGATCATTTGATTTAATAAGCTGATGATACACAGGGAGACAAAACTGCACTTTGCACTTTCCATGAAAGCCCACTACTTGTCCAAATGTTAACTGCAAGTTCTGATTTAAAATGCTTTGGTCATAATCACTTCTGTTCAATCATCCATTTGAATCCCAAGAATATTCCATCTCTAAGCTGCCCATGAGTAGTGATTTAAACATGGTGCAGATGTTAATTTCCATTTTTCAAATATGTTCCTGGCACTTCTATCTCCCTGCAAGGCCAATAGCATTGTGCCTGCAAATAATTCTGTAGTAGAATATGTAATGCAAGAATTAAACAATAAAAAAAATTGCAGAACTACAGAGATAGTAACTCAATCACACCACTTTATTCATATTTACAAACACACCAATGAGACCCCTAGCTGGCATGATGCTTGCGGTAGAGATGGATGACAGCCATTTCCTTTTGCATAGCTGTAAAAAAAGAAGAAAAAAACATTTTCAGCAAGACATCATGAAATATCATCGGGAATAATGAGATACAGTAATCCCTGTGACAAGCGGACCCCCAATGAATGGACACCTGTCATGTCCGGTCATGACCTCTCGGCACGGATCAGTGTTTTGCCAAACATTTTCCTGTCCCCTCCCTGCGAGGAGTGGACAGAGCAGCAGCATTTTGTTTGTATGACTCCCAAAGACAAACACATCTGCAGAATATCAATCTCTACAAACACATCTGCAGACTATCAATCTCTGCTGACTGCCGAGAAGTATGGTTTCATAGTTGTCCCTGCCGCAAGAGCGGGCATTCCGATCCATGCATCCCACTTAACTCTATAGATATATAGTTGCTCATTGGCATTTGTCTCTCTCTCCACAAACTGGGCTTCTTCTCCCTCACTCATGCACAAGCATGTGCGAAGTGTGCACTCTCTCTCTATCACACACACACACACACACACACACACACACACACACACACACACACGTGCATTCTTAATGTCCATCCTGACCTCCAACCCCCCTTGCTCCCCCTCAAGAATTGGGTTGTGGTTCTATGTTTACTCTGAGCAAATTAAACAAAGGCTATCTGCTTGTAAACGATTTCTGGGGAAAAAGGTTTTCATCCTTTAACCCTTTTGTGTTCCCATGGTGAAAGTAATTAAATTAAGATAGCTAGGCTTCTAAAATTTGGATCTAACTTGCTCCACAACTGTCTGAAGACAAATGTGTCAGTTTCCCATCTTCTGGGAGCTAATTAGCATCCAAATCTCTCCCTGCCGACTTTACCTACTTTTAATAACTTAACACATGAGTGCCTTAACGAATTTTAACATCTGAATTCTAAAGGGTTAATGTGTCAAACAGGTTGATTTGTGGCTCTTCTTGTTGTCCTTATGCATATCACATATCAAGTCAATCACCTGTTTCAATGACATGTACTATCATGGTCATCAGATCCCTCTGATGAGGGGACTCCTGTCATATAGGGACACTTAGGGACACCTTTGGACTCCTCCAAGGGTGTCTGCTCGTCACAGGGACTACTGTACTGAAAACAGCCATTCAACTGCTCATTGATTAAACATTCAACTTACATTTCAAGAATAGCTCAATAATAGTGATATCAAAATATTGTCAAGATATGATCAGAGCATGATTTATCATTATCAGATCATTAAGATACAGTAATTGAGGCCAAATTAAAAAACAGTTGTGGGTAATGTAACATGCCCCCCAACAAAAAATGGGTCAGTCGGTAGGTCTGACTTAAAAATTAAAAAACATTTTTTTTTTAAGGAGGCTAGATTGAGACTGCACACATTTCTATATGTGTATTTGTGTTTTAAGAAATGTCACTTATACAGTAGATTCATCTAAAATACAAATCAAAATTTCTCCTTCACTGAAAACACAGTGTCACATACATAAAGCTCATAGGGAAGATGGGACAGCAAGCAATTTGTTGTTTATCTTTTTTTTCCCTCATGGCAGACACAAAAAAATCTAAATAGTCAGCACGAAAAAAATTGGGTCAATCAGGTCAACGTAACCATGATAAATTTGTGGGAGTGGCCTAATGAGGAGCAAGTGCAGGCTGTATGACGAGCTACAGGCCAAGGCAAATGTACCAAATTCCTTGTCCCTCAAATGGTACCATGTATCTACTCTGTTAAGGGTAGCCGCGGGTCGACAAAACCGTTAAAATATTAATTTTTGGCTACTTTGAGATTTTGGTATAGTCAGCTCATATGAACACTGCTTTTCACATTGAGACCCCTGAGATAGCTTAGAAACTTATAAAAACCACTATAAAACAGACTTTTGCACACCCACCCTTCAAGAATTTACTCCGTTGCAGCTGAAAATTGTGTCGTTTTCTGTGAACAATTGCCGTGTTTCACCGCACGCTGTCCGCTCGCCGCCATTTTTGTTTGCAGCATGTAAGATATCGTTCGAAAGCGAGATCTCGCGGCTTCCAGGCTGATGCAATTGTGTTCCAAATATGGAAGACAGGCAGCTCTGCCGATCAATATTCATGAGGCACTCATCTGGCGTGTCTAACCAATCATCAACCGCGTCTTGGTTTTCTGACAGAATCCCCATCTGTGATTGGTTGGATTTGGTCACGTGACCACCTATTTCGCGCCATGCCGTCTGCTCGCTCCGTGCAACTCTCAGTCAATTTGTCGCTCTTATCAAGCAGTCGTAGCTCTTTTCAAGCAGTCAGTTTATCAATAATACATGTGAATATGCCAAGGATGGGGTAGCAGGCATACGTGCAGTACAATCATCGGCTCCAGGACGTGACTGAACGAAACTCGTGGTCGAAACTACTCGCGGTCGAAACGCGTGGTGCCGGGAGCGTCTATTCCGTGTGCCGTACAGTCAGTTCGAGTATTTTGCTCTTCTCAAGCTTTCATCAGGTCAGATAGAAAATGTGAACATGCCGAAGGTGCGGTGGAATACTGTACATGCATTCAGAGGCTCCAGACGGCGGTCGAATGAAACTCGTGGTCGAAAGAAAGCATTGCAAGCCGAAAACACCGATGACGTAGATTCATCTGCAGCAGCTGATTCTGGATCATCAACACCCAGCACTACACTTCGTGCGACACCATCAACTACATCATCTGCTCCTCAGGCTTCGACATCAGCCACCCATCAAACTTCAAATGCCCATCAGACACCACAGACTTCATCAGTGAGCACGTCAGCTAGAAAACTGTCCTACTTCTCTGGCTCTTCGCAGTCTGTCAATTGCTTGACTGAACGAGACAGTCCCCACTCGGGCAACAACAATGTGTTTTGTTTTGCGCAGCTTTCTTGCCTCAATAGACTTGTTCAGCCTCTGCTTTGTCCCGTGTGCAGAAAAGCATCACTGAGTGTGAGCTTTGAGAAGTCGGTTGGCTTGTCAGTGCTGACTGCAGTGACATGCAGTGCTTGTCATTACTCCAACAAAGTCCACAGCAGTGAGCAGATTAGTGATGGCAAGGAGACAAACAGAAGCAGAATGCCTTTTGAGGTGAATAGGCGAGCAGTCCTTGCAATGAAAGAGGTAGCTGTGGGAGCTCAGGGGTTGCAGAAAGTTTGCTCCATTCTCAATGTGCAAGGTGGATTGCACCATAAAACTTTTCAAGACCATTCGCAAGTGATCAGAAGAAGTGTAATGGAAGGAACTCTGCAGACCACCTTAGAGCAAGCTCGACAGGCAGTCAGAGAGACCCAAGTTACTGCTGACTCTTCCAATGAAGACAAAGATGTCCTGAACATTGCTGTGTCATATGATGGATCATGGCACAAGCGTGGCTACACAAGCAACTATGGGGTGGGTTGCATCATAGAGGTGGAAACAGGGCTCATCATTGACTATGCCATCCTGAGCAAATATTGTGCTGAGTGTGAACTCACAGGAAAAAAGTTAGAGGGTGAGGAGTTGGCACTGTGGCATGATATGCATGCCTCAGTGTGTGACAAATCTTGGGGTGGATCATCGCCTGCCATGGAGCCTGAGATAGCCAAGCTGCTCTGGAGCCGATCACTATCCCATGGATTCCGCTACACCACCATGGTGTCAGATGGAGACAGCAAGACATTTGCAAGCCTGCAAGCCTTGAATCCATATGGGGAAGACTTCCCTATTATCAAGGAAGAATGCATCAACCATGTGGCCAAGCGCATGTATGCTGGGCTTGAGAGGCTTGCTGCAGAGCAGAAATCCCTCGGTGTGCAGATGAAGGGGAGAGGCAGACTGTCCAAGCCAAGAATGCTGAGATGGGAAGGCTACTACAGGAATGCCATCATCAACAACCCTGGCAACATCCAGAAAATGCAAGATGACACATGGGCCATCCTGTTCCACAGCATTTCAGCAGAGGGCTCCCAACACCATTCTCGCTGCCACGACTCATGGTGCTATTTCAAGATCGCCCAAAGGAATGGAACAGATCCAGAGGAGGAAAGAAAGAAGATGGAGCATGATGATCCACTTCCATCAGAAGTTGGAGATCAGGTTGTCCCCCTCTTCAAGAAGTTGACAGACCCTGTCCTTCTCCAGAGGTGCTCCCGAGTCAGAACCCAGAATGCAAATGAGTCCACACATGCCAGCATATGGAGAAAAATTCCAAAGACACAGTTTGTGGGTTTGAAGACTCTGGAGTGTGGAGTAGCCATGGCAGTGTGCCAGTTCAACAGAGGAGCCAGCACCATTGCATCCTGCATGACAGATCCAGGAGTCCCAGGTGGTGAAACAGTTTCAGCTCTGGTGCATCGCCTGGATCATGCTAGGAAGCGCAAGTCCGAGACTTCCCACATGGACAAGATGGCCAAAACAAGAAAGAAGCTGCAAAAGACAAGAAGGGAAGAAGAGAGGAAGAAAGCTGAGGGTCCCACTTATGGTTCTGGTGCATTCTGATGTTGCATTTCTCTCCTGTGGATGATGAACAATGTGTACCAACAGTTTCCAATGTTCAAGCTTCGTTTTCTCAAAATCGCGTTTTTGTGCACTGTGACCCAACGAGGAGAAATGGTGGGGAGTCACAGTTTCATGTACAGTTCTGAAATTTTCACCATCTACTGAACAATGTGTGCTGATTACAAGTAGAGATTTTCAAGGAGCAGTGTTGACCAGATGTGCTTTACTTTGATGATTATATTGACAGAAACCAGGTCAAAAATCGACACGGAAGTTTCCAACTTCAACACTTTTATTTCACTGAGCTTTCCTGCAATACAGGTATTTACTTAAGTTAATTAAGATTATAGTAACATGCTAACTCTAAGTTTTTGTCTTTTTGTGCACTTTAAGTGCTGTAACCATTTTGACCAATTGTGTCACCGTCAGTGAAAATAAACATCTTCAAAATACAAAATGTATGGCAGTTAGCTTGATCAGATTTGGTGTGAAGTATAGTATTATGATGCTGAACACCTGTGCAAAATTTCATAAAGATACCATTAGTAGAACCTATGGAAATGAAATACCAGTTTTCTCGAGTAGCGGCTACCCTTAACTGCTCATCTCACTTCTAACTCTGCAGACTGGAAATGGCACACGAATACTCACTGCTTCTGTCATACGAAGATGCCCACCCACAGCAGGAGGAATAATACCCCGAAGCCCATAAAGATGGAAGCAACCAGGGAGACAATCATCTCTTTCACAATATCTCGTGTGAACTTGGTAGAGGTCACCTCATAGCTGGACATTGGTCAAGGACATTTGAAAGTAAACTAGTGTCCACTTTTCATAAAACAAAGTTGAATACTATCTATACACAGGCGAGTAGGTAGAAAATATTATGAAATAATGTTTCCCATTGGAAACTATACTGAGCCACAAAAGAAACGCAAATAGGGGGGTAGCTTGACTTTTAGGTAATTTCAAGCACTGCAAATTTGCTGACACATTTTTTTGTGTATTGATCTTAGTCAGAATTGATCTTAGCATGCAATGTGTGAAAATGAGGCCAGTGTCACTGAAAACGAGCGCACAGCAGCGCTCTGAATGCGGAAACATGTTTTTGCATGTGGAAAGCGAATGCAAAGAGTCAAGTCGAATTTTTTTTGGCTGAACAGTATTTACACTTTGCTGGCAATAAAAGGCCACTTTGTGCCACCCTGTCAAAGCAGTCATTTTCAGCCAACAACAATGGCGAGACTGAGCGCCACCGAGAGAGAAAGAGCCATCGGCCGACTTCAAGGTGGGAATCGCCCTGCACAGGTCGCAGCTGCATTTGACGTGGCTGTATCAACAATCTGCTGTCTATGGGCCAGGTTCAGGGCGAATGGAGAAGTCTCTGGCAACCCTAGAAGCGGTAGACCTCATGTGACCACAGGACGTCAAGATCGGCAGATTCACCGCTATCACCTGCATCAACCGTTCACACCTGTCTCAGAAACTGCTAGGAACACCATTGGTAGGCATGGTGCACCCGTCTCTGGGGAAACTGTGCGGCGCCGGCTCACCAAACGTCGTCTGTACTGCTGCCGACCTTTCAGGCAGCCTGTTCTGACACCAAGACACCAGGCGTTGACCTCCAGGACGTTGTTTTCAGCGTACCTCTCGTTACGTCTCCTCCACACTCGAATACGTCCATCAGCGTGGTGGACACAAAATCGGCTCTCATCAGTGAAGAGGATGTCCCTCCATTGCCGCCAGTGTAGGTTCCGGTGCTGCTGAGCCCACTGCAGTCGTTGCTGCCGGTCTCTTGGTGTCAGAACAGGCTGCCTGGAAGGTCGGCAGCAGTACAGACGACGTTTGGTGAGCCGGCGCCGCACAGTTTCCCCAGAGACGGGTGCACCATGCCTACCAATGGTGTTCCTGGCAGTTTCTGAGACAGGTGTGAACGGTTGATGCAGGTGATAGCGGTGAATCTGCCGATCTTGACGTCCTGTGGTCACATGAGGTCTACCGCTTCTAGGGTTGCCAGAGACTTCTCCATTCGCCCTGAACCTGGCCCATAGACAGCAGATTGTTGATACAGCCACGTCAAATGCAGCTGCGACCTGTGCAGGGCGATTCCCACCTTGAAGTCGGCCGATGGCTCTTTCTCTCTCGGTGGCGCTCAGTCTCGCCATTGTTGTTGGCTGAAAATGACTGCTTTGACAGGGTGGCACAAAGTGGCCTTTTATTGCCAGCAAAGTGTAAATACTGTTCAGCCAAAAAAAATTCGACTTGACTCTTTGCATTCGCTTTCCACATACAAAAACATGTTTCCGCATTCAGAGTGCTGCTGTGCGCTCGTTTTCAGTGACACTGGCCTCATTTTCACACATTGCATGCTAAGATCAATTCTGACTAAGATCAATACACAAAAAAAATGTGTCAGCAAATTTGCAGTGCTTGAAATTACCTAAAAGTCAAGCTACCCCCCTATTTGCGTTTCTTTTGTGGCTCAGTATATTTAACTTAATGAAACAATGTTGATAAATATAACATGAAGGTTATAGCCAGTACTTACAGGGTAGAGGAGATGACCTCAGTAATCATAACCCAAACATTTTTTTCACTTCAAATTCCATGACTTCCTTTTTCCTTCCTACACAGTGGTAGAATGAGAAAAGTGACCTCTATGTTTCTGTTTCACCAGATGCAACGGCCCTCAGATGACTGCTTCTACTAGTTGCAAGTGACATCAGGCAAGCACCATAACCACTGGACTAGTACACACTGACACATTTGCCTCAAACCTCATCATTGCTCATTCAAACCTATCTCTCTGCTCATCCTATTTTTTTCCCAAGATCAGAAATGAAGTGTACCCTCAGTGCACTCATTTGGAATCCTGGTGAATCCATTTATCTTATCTGTCCAAAACATTGATGAAAGTCATAGTTATTAGATTAGTTTAACCCTTACCCTAGCAATCTCTAAAATGCTGCAAGATGGTGACTAGGCCAAGCCCACTAGATGCAGCATATGCTGCAAATGATGTTGGGAGAAGGTTGTGAAATGTGGTTTCCAAAATTACCCAAAAATTCAGCATGAACACTTTCTAAAAACACATAACATGGATTTGTTTTTTGCTCAATTATGAAAAATTTTGGTATAGGTTTTGCTGCATTTTGTTGGATAGTAAGAAGGCATGTACAAAAGAAAAGGGTAGGTGTCTTATCTTTTAAATGTGGGTTTTTAAAAAGTAGTGCTGAGAGATCAAGCATTCCAAATTATGACAATAGGGTAAGGGTTAACCACACTGCAACTGTTAAATAACGAGGCAAGAACATAAAGGGCCAGCGTTGCTTGATCAGCAAAGGATACACAAAGAACCAAGCCATGAAGAAGATGCCGATGCCCAGCAACACAATTGTGAGGTGGGGAAACACAGCGGGGTTGATGGGACTGACATAGCGGCTCATGGACTCTATTCCAGACTGCAAGAAAAAACACAATCTCATAAATGTTGCTTCAACAAGCCAAACAAAATATAACAGGTGTTAGAAACTTTCTGTGAAAAATCAAAATTTACTATCAAAATTAACCTATGCTGGTGTTTTAGACTCATAGTCACACTGCTATGCAATGAAAGGAGTAAAATGTTACTATAAAAAGTTAATCCACATACTTGACGGAGTATTAACATTTTCCTCTATTGATTTTTGCTCTAAATGAACATTTATTCGTTAAAACAAAACCCACACATTCTTTTGTGACGAAAATAGTTTTTTCAAAGAGAGTGTTATATTGCTGGCAAACCCAACAGCATATCATTCATTTCGCTAGCACTGTGTTCCTGGTTGCAGTAAACAGCAGCAGACGATTCAGTGTACAGAGTAGTCTCCCTTGTTTATCAGCCCCCATTTCAGCACTCGCCAATCGTATCCACAATACAGTAGATAACAGTTTGCATTCAACTCCACCTTCCTTGTGTTATCAAAATGTTATAATTGAAAGTAATTTTCACTTCAAAAACACCATGCTCACTAACACATTAAAACTCAAATGACTAATTAGGCCCTACTGCAGGAAAGTCTACAAATTGCTGCGTGCTCTATGAAAAATACACAGACACTCGTCACACTGCCACCCTTCAATCATCATAACTGTAACGCGTTGAGAAAGTTCTACTCTGAATGATGAAAACGATTAATGCAATTCACCAAAGAGCCTTCCAAAGACAAACAGTCTAGATCCAAAGGCAATCGCAAATAATCATATAATGCAATATTTAAACTATAAAATCGCGTACGTGGCACCTTCCCGGCTTCCGTCGCACAGAGAAGCCACTTAGAGAAAAAAGTTCAACAGATCACGCATACATACTGGTAGGACATAGCTATCCTTCACGTGCAAGAGTACCACCACAAAGCAAATCACTCAAACTATGTCACAAAGCAACAAATAAACATTCTCTAGGTCCTTTTCGGGTCAGATTGTCGTCTGCTGAAGCAGGGCTCCAGTAACTGAGTTAAGTGGAGCAGCCGATCGAGTTTCTCAAAGCAGCACGCACTTTTCACTTGCCAGTCAGTTCAGTGCTGACAGCGCTAAACATTGACGACAAAACAAAAACGGTATGCAGAAAAATATAAATTCGATCTATGTGAGACAACGCAGCACCTTGAAGAAACGCTACAAAAATACAGAAAATGCATCCACGTACCATTTTGACCGGCGTCGGAAGTACAAAGCTACAGACAGCGCATGCTCAAATACGTGGCGGCTGTTGCTCTTTCGTTGTGTTGATCCATGGTTGGTCGTAGCTGGAGTTGAAAGGTCAGATCTTACTGAAGTTATAAATCATATAATTTTTTAAACACAACAATTTATATCTGAATATTAGTTACATCTGATTTAATATAATGTTAGAGTCTGGTCGGGAAAATTCGAAAACACATCATAACGCGCACCATATGCTTACCCCCCTATCCGTGAAATGGACTAGGACGCACCTGCTTCCTGGCAGCAGTAAACTAAGTGCAACGCGAGGAGGATCAGGAGGGGTGACAACGTTTTCCGGGTTGTAGCCGTCGGGTGGATAAACTCGGCGTGTCAGATCAACGTTAGTTGTCATGGCCGGGGGATAGAAGCTGGTAACATCGATCGCGGAGGTGGTTTTGGACGGAGACGGGGAGCCAAATTCACTGTGCCGTTGGACTTGTAAGTGCGGGTAATGGAAAGTCTCCTGAGGACAAATCTGAAGTTTGAGAAAAACTTTTCGCACTTAGCCGGCCGCGTGTCTGTGGATTTTGGTGCCCACTGAACCGGAGTGATCTCTGCGATTGTGACAGGCTTGGCACCTCTTCCAGACAAGATAGAACGCCGATAGCAGAACGCCCGCTGCGACAATGCTTAGCACCCTCGCACGCGGCTATGGTTTCTGGACGGGAGACTACGATCCATCTAAAGATGAAAGAGAGGTGAGTTTTTTCTCATTCTTCCCCTTGATTTTCAGTGCGTTATTGGTAAAATAATGTGCGTATGAGGGAAAAAATGTCGTTGTGTTGGTAAACAACCTCTGGGCCCAAATACTTTGGTTTGAGTGAAAATGTTCGATGAAGAATAACTGCCCTTCAATGATCCAGTCTGTGATGTGCGCGATCGTGAGTATACGTGTTTGCATGATGTGCGTGCGTGCCTCGGACTCTGTGCGTGCGTACGTGCCTGCCTGCCTGCCTGTCCGTCGATCTGTCCGTCCGTCCGTCCGTCTGTACTGTCTGTCGGTCTGCCCGTCCGTCCGTCCGTCCGTTCGTCTGTCCGTCCGTTCGTTCGTTCGTCTGACTGTCCAGTTGTCTGTGTGTTTTGTGTCTGTTCGAATTGTGTGTGAGTGTGTGTGTATGTGTGTGTGTGTGTATGTGTGTATGTCTATGTGTGTGTCTCTCGATCTGTCTTTCTGTGTGTCTCAGTCTTTCTGTGTGTCTGCATCTGTGCATGCCTGTCCGATTTTTGCATCAGTTGGTCATGAAATCATAGTAAATTTAACCAAACACATATTCCAATGCACCTGATATTCACATTTTCCAGATCAAATAATTATGGCAAGTCTTATAATATATATCTTGACTGACTGATTGCATTGTTAGGTGCATTATTCCCAACTCCTAAAGTCATTCTCTACTTTTTATTTTTACAGGATTCCTTCACAGACCTTCACAACTCTGAATACCACCGCCATGGGATCACTGTCTACCCTATTCCCAGAGCCACCCAGCCACAGTCTCCAAGAGTGGTGGAAC
>JAWQFJ010001138.1:42500-50000 GCA_034096865.1 Theodoxus fluviatilis
TTTCTCATGCAAAGCGTGCAACTTGATCCTAATGGCGGGGAGATCTGTGTGAGATCGTGTCTGAGACAGTGTCTGAGACGGAGAGATTTAGAGCTTGGGGCAGTCTAGGAATGCAATTTGATGATAGTTTACCGCAGGTCTGTGCCTCAAAGAAGGACAGCGGGCACAGATCAAGGCAGACTGTCTCTCTGGATTGAAATTAATGGGAGTCTTTGAAGGCCTGGCTGCCTCCAATTCAATCTCCTTCCCCTTTCCTCTTGGTTTGCTGGCACTCTGCCCATCCCTTGTCACTAGTGATTTTTTTTTCTCTTGTGGATCTGTGCACTCTCATTATGTAGGGCTGTCAAGGTAGACCCTCCTGGGGTGTCAAGAAGACGGACTCTTCTTTGATCTTCATCCGTGCGTGTAGTCCATTAGAGTGAAGGTTCAAAGTCAAAGATATGGCTTGGTCTCGAGGTGATGACAAAAGGACGTGCTTTTACCCCCTGGAGTGTCTGGTATGTTGTCTCATAACTGCAGTGAGATAACAAATTCTGGTCTTCAGAGGGTCATCTTCTTAAGTGGAGGATCCATTTGAGGTGTTGTGTGAAGATAACCACTTTGACTTGGATAAATTTATGAATGTTTGCTGCTCATGAATATGTTGTCCTTAACCCTTTCACTGCCAGACATGATTAATCTAAGTATATGTTCTTAAAATCAGATTTCATTTTAGCACCATCTGGGATTGTAATCATCCTGTTATTAGAGCAGTCTTGGGGTTAACTTGTGACAATGTTCAAAAGGTCATTTATTATGTGCTGTCAATTTTGACATACTTCATGATTGAGAAAAATACTGATAGAATGTTTGCTAATTTATAAAACAAGAATATGAAAAGTCAGTATAGAGAGAGTTTTACTTTGAAAGCTCAGCTTCAAACTCCTTAAAAATTTCAAAGTCTAAACCTGTTTGATTACTAACTGTGCTGAGATGATAGGCACAAGAGCACTGCTTGTACTTGTAGTTATTAATTTCTGTTGAGCCTATGAACTGATTAAACAGATTTATTATGCAAGGATAAACTTGTCAGTGGTTCAAATGTTATATCATATTCTGTGGTGCAAGAAAACAAGTACACTAATACATCTACTTAACAGTGAAAAAGATTCCCTGTCTATTTTGTTCTGCTTTGACATGTCATCGAATGCAACTCTCTCCTCTCTCTCTCTCTCTCTCTCTCTCTCTCTCTCTCTCTCTCTCTCTCTCTCTCTCTCTCTCTCTCTCTCTCTCTCTCTCTCTCTCATCATCTCCTCTCCTCTACCAACAGATTTTTCACCCCATATTCCTCATAAACCCTCAACCCCTCACCCTCATGCCCCACCTCCCTAATCCTCCTACCCAACCTTCAACCAGCAAGACTACAGGCAATAACACCTCGAGACTTGATTTATTGCTGGAGGGGTCCTATGTCTCACCTGCTATCAGGAAGAGCTTGTTCAGCTTCTGATCAGCCTGTTGGAGAAGTCTGCTTATATCTGCTGTCAATATTGGACCGCAGCTCTTGCTGCTGCTTGGGACAGAGAAAGGGCAGTTCTAGTTGGTGCTGTCCCGCTGGGGTCTTCTTGCCAGTCGTGTGAATTGCCTTTGGACAAGCAGGGAAGAGGTGTTGTGATATACTGTATGATCATGTGTATGTGATGAACTGCCCAACTTTTCTCTTCTGTGAGAGGTTCTGTTGATTCTGAACTCCCAGAGGGATGGGGGTTAAGAATACACCCGCCATGTTTCCCTGTGCGATATGCAAACGGTGAAGTACCAGGGAAATTGATACAGAACTTGCTAGTAGTCTAACCAGCACTTGTGATTTTGAAATTGAAATTGATGGCCTTACATAGCCCACAAGGACTGATAGGTTTAGAACCTCATTAATTAATTAATTAATTAATTAATTAATTAATTAATTAATTAATTAATTAATTAATTAATTAATTAATTAATTAATTCATTCATTCATTCATTCATAAAAGGAAGAAATCTATAGTATTTGTCATCAACAAAATGTGTGCTGTCCCATCTTCCCTGCCCTATGAGCACTCAGGGAATCTACTATTTAAGTTTAAGAAGAAAAACAGTTATTTTTTTTCAGCAAAAGAGAAATTGTGATGAATGTTCAATCTGGCCTCTTTTATTGAAAAAAAATTTCAGACTGACCTACCGACCCTTTTTGGGGTTTATTGCCATGTTACCATATCCACAGCTATTTTGTATTTTGGCTGTACAAGCATCCAGCTGTACATGAATACCTGTGAAGCCAAGATAAAAATCAGAAATATTAGTAGTGTATTCTTAAATTTCTTTCTCTCGTATCAGAGGTTTGATCTCTCTCAGCAGTTCTTACGAAGTAGGGTTTGTTTATTTGTTTGTTTGTTTTAAGACGGAAGAGCTACAAGAGATTGTGCTGTGTTTGTCTGCAAGTCTTCTGCCAAATCATTTCTGCTCCCATATTGGTTACACGTGCTTATTGTGCGCTGTGTGTGTTGAACCAGAAGCTAGATGAATGGATGACAAAAGCAGCACACACAAACCACCACCACTGTCAACACTGCCCTAAAAATTAACAGAAAACAATAACAGGAAACTGTCAAAGAAAAAAGGGAGGTGGGTGGTGGTGGGGAACCACCCAGAAAACAAAGGATCTGTATCCTATTTGCAATGCAGTAAACATATTGCCAAGAGTTGATAAATTACGTGCAGATCGATTCACCGGTGTAGCTCAATCAAGACTAACTGTTTTCACTTTGAATGGATCACCACAATATTCTTTCGACAGAACTGCAGCATAGGGTTTATTGATCTCATCGATCTTTCACTCAGTGACTAGTTTGTGCTGCCGGAGCGTCATTGTCCCTTCCCATAGAACCGTCAGCAAGGTCTTTGGGTGCTGGCTGTTTCATGGATACCTGCTGACTCTGTGACTGCCTGCTGTATGGTTCTGGCTTTTCAGTGTGATCATTGGTGCAGGCTTGCACTGTCAGGATATCAAGGAGCTGTGACCTGTGATATTGATCTTTCAGTCTGCCAAATGGACGATGTTGATGGTTCTGACTGAATGTTTGTTCAAAGAGAATTAGTTTTGATTGATTGTATGTCTTGGGGATATTGATCATGTAGCTTGACTATTGACAGACAGGAATGAATGGATTGTGTCACTCTAATTACTTAAACATTATGTGTGCAGTTTGGCTTGACTGGGTAGATTTACAGATTGCTCTGCACTCTTTGCAAGTGGAAACCCATCATCATTGTGACTGTAATGGAAATCAGTGAAGGAGTTGGTATGTTTGGTAATGGGTTCAATGGTCACATGAAGAAACTTGATTCATACATTATTTCTCTTTGAGTTGAAAGATATTTTTTGTTCATTCTTCACTGTCACTGTAAGAGAAGGCTTTTCTTTTTTTCATTTCTCTTATTATTTTTGAGAACTACATGCATCAAAGAATCAGAACTCTTTAATGTTGTTTATGTTCCCATAAGAACACAGTATCTTCATGCTTAGTGTTATTTCACTCCATGGTAACAAAAGTTTACTTTTTCCCTAGATTTATGTTCTCTTATTATTTGTGAGGACTTGATGCACAGGGAATCTCTTGAAGTTGTTTATGTTCTCATTATAGCACAATAACATTGTAGTATCGCCAAGAGCAACAGAAGTGGACTCGAACCCAGGCAAGCCAAAGTCAATCTGTTTATTCCAAACACTGAACTGGCAGAACTCACACTGAACTGAAACTCTCAACTGAACTGAACTCACTGCGCAGAGCGAGGATACCACATACCCCCACCCTTAAGTTTTTATCCACGTTGAACAAATGAAGAGAACGAACTTCCTAAAGGTGAAATAAAATGGAAGTCTAAGTGTCCCTGAAAGCTTTGAACCTCTCTCGTCTTTCCGAGAACGTATAACACAAACATTGAGGAAGACAAAAGAAAATTGCAACAAAATGGTATCAGTTCCCGAACAACAACACAACCCAGAAACATTTTCCCTTGAAAGGGGCCTGCATAGTCCACATGCAGCCGACTCCAAGGTCGATTCGGCCATTCCCACGGGTGCAAAGGGGGCTGAACTGGGCATGTTCCTGTGAGCCTGGCAAACCGGACAGCCACGCACCGTCGCCTCGATGTCGCGGTCCAGGTTCGGCCACCATATGTATGAGCGCGCCAACGCCCCAACTCGAACCCAGGCAAGCCAAAGTCAATCTGTTTATTCCAAACACTGAACTGGCAGAACTCACACTGAACTGAAACTCTCAACTGAACTGAACTCACTGCGCAGAGCGAGGATACCACATACCCCCACCCTTAAGTTTTTATCCACGTTGAACAAATGAAGAGAACGAACTTCCTAAAGGTGAAATAAAATGGAAGTCTAAGTGTCCCTGAAAGCTTTGAACCTCTCTCGTCTTTCCGAGAACGTATAACACAAACATTGAGGAAGACAAAAGAAAATTGCAACAAAATGGTATCAGTTCCCGAACAACAACACAACCCAGAAACATGATGTACATAATCAGTTCCCAGTTCACTTCCGCACATCCCGGAACCCATGGAGGACAAAGTCCTTGAACCGCTCAGGCCGCCTGCGCTGTCGCGTTGGACGGCTCTCGGGCATAGGCGTCATGGCTGGACTGACAGCAGCCGCGGGACGCGGCGCTGGCATCGCCAGGTCGCCCGGGTCGGAGTGCTCGAGGTCCGGCTGGTGCGACACCTCCAGATCTTGTGTAGGAACTTCCAGCGGCAGTGTTCGTGCAGAGGGATCGTCTGACAATGGCCCTGGGGGTTCAGCCAAAAGAGGCGGCTGAATGCACGGGTAGGCCTGAGCGTTGGTCTGGACGCCCCGCTCGCAGTCCTCAGGCACTTCAGGGTCGCTGACCCGAGGCACCACATGATCCACGTGTCTTTTCAGCATGCGGCCATCGGCCAGTCGGATAATGTATGACAGTGGCCCCGTCATTTGCATGACCACCCCGGGCAGCCATTTGGGACCCACAGAAAAGTTCTTGAGGTGTACCAGGTCCCCAACCTGGTACTTTCTGACGTCAGCGTGGTCATGGTTCAGCTTCTGCTGCGACTGTTTCTGAACCACCCTTCTCTCCACACAGGGCTGCACCAAGTCAAGTCGCGTACGAACCTTCCTGTTGAAGAGGAGCTCCGCGGGCGACAACCCCGTCGTTGTTTGAGGTGTGACGCGGTACATGGAGAGGAAGCGCGCCAGTCGCGTCTCCATAGAGCCCCTGGTCAACTTCTTCAGACCTTGCTTCATCGTCTGTACGGCCCGTTCGGCCAACCCATTAGTGGCCGCGTGATACGGCGCCGACTTGATGTGTTTGATGCCGTTCATCTTCATGAAGATCTCAAACTCTTCACTGGTGAAGCATGCACCATTGTCTGACACCAGGGTGTCGGGTAATCCGTGGATGGCGAATGACTGACGGAGTTTCTCAATGGTCGCCGTGGATGTGCTCGAATTCATGGGGTACACGTCCATCCACTTAGAATGAGCGTCAATGATGACCAGAAACATTTTCCCTTGAAAGGGGCCTGCATAGTCCACATGCAGCCGACTCCAAGGTCGATTCGGCCATTCCCACGGGTGCAAAGGGGCTGAACTGGGCATGTTCCTGTGAGCCTGGCAAACCGGACAGCCACGCACCGTCGCCTCGATGTCGCGGTCCAGGTTCGGCCACCATATGTATGAGCGCGCCAACGCCTTCATCCTCGTCATGCCCGGGTGTGACTCGTGTAAGTCTTCCAACAAGCGCTTTCGTCCCCTGGGCGGGATCACCACCCGCGTTCCCCATAGTAAGCAGCCATCCATCAGGCTCAGCTCCATCGTCCGAGCCAAGTATGGCTGGACGCTCTTGTCGTCGCTACGCTCAGGCCAGCCTTTCTGGACAAACTCCTTCACTCTTGACAGCACAGGGTCTGAGCTCGTCCACTGTCGTATCTGCTTGGCTGTAACCGGCATCGTCTCCACCTGCTCCATCAGCAGGACTGTCTCTCCCCTTTCAGGCTTCACTCCCACTGTGACCTCAAGTGGCAGCCGGCTAAGGCCATCCGCGTTGCTGTGTTTCTTGCCCTCTTTGAACTTTAGCTGATATTCATACGCAGCAAGCGTGAGAGCCCATCTTTGAATCCTGGCGGCGGCCATGGCTGGTATCTGCCTGTTCTCACCGAATAGTCCCAACAGCGGCTTGTGATCGGTGATGATCTCAAACTTCTGTCCATAGAGATACTGATGGAACTTCTTTATGCCAAAGATAATGGCCAGAGCCTCCTTCTCCACCTGGCTGTAGTTCTTCTCAGCGCTGTTCATGGTGCGTGATGCGAACGCAACTGGCCGTTCACTGCCGTCTTCCATCCGATGTGCGATCACCGCTCCAACCCCATAGTTGGACGCATCACAGGAAAGGACGATATCCTTGGTGGAGTCGAAATGAACGACCAGTTGGGGTGACTGGAGCAATCTTTTTGAGTCAGTCCATGCTAGCTTGTGTTGATCTTCCCAACACCATTTCACTCCTTTCTGTAGCAGACTGTACAAAGGAGCCAGTACTGTGGAGAGTTGGGGCAGGAACCGGGAATAATAATTCACCATTCCCAGGTAGGCCTGCAGTTTTTTCACGTCTGTGGGTCGAGGCATTTCTTGGATCGCCTTCACCTTCTCCGGCACCGGCTGGATCCCTGTCTGATCTATCTTCAGACCCAAGTAGATCACCTCGGTGGCCATGAAGACACACTTTTTCTTCT
This sequence comes from Theodoxus fluviatilis, assembly GCA_034096865.1. Lineage (NCBI taxonomy): Eukaryota > Metazoa > Mollusca > Gastropoda > Cycloneritida > Neritidae > Theodoxus > Theodoxus fluviatilis. The sequence goes on from JAWQFJ010001138.1 coordinate 49,296, forward strand.
TCAGCTTTGCCCCGGCCTCCTTCAGGCGCTGTAGCACTGTCCGTAATGTTGTCAGGTGTTCATCACGGGTCTTTCCTGCCACCAGGATGTCATCGATGCGGACGTGCACGTTGGTCAAGCCTCTCAACAGGCCCTCGATCGTCCTCTGAAAAATCCCTGGAGCTGAGGACACCCCATACGGCAGGCGATTGTAACGATACAAGCCTTGGTGTGTATTAATTGTGGTGAACTCCTTAGAGGCCTCATCGAGCTCCAGCTGCTGATAGGCCTGCGTCAGATCCAGTTTGGTGAAGAACTTCCCACCCCCGAGGCTAGCCAGCAAGTCGTCGGTCTTGGGGATAGGATAGTTGTCCAACTTCGAGGCAGCATTCACAGTCACCTTGTAGTCGCCACAAATGCGAAGGCTCTTGTCGGGTTTGACTACAGTGACTATCGGAGCAGCCCAGTCAGAGAACTGTACTTTCTCTATTGTTCCCTCCGTTTCCAGACGATCCAACTCTTGGCTCACTTTGTCACGCAAGGCGTAGGGTACTGGCCGTGGTTTGAAGTAGCGCGGTTGGGCTGTGGGGTCAACAAAAATAGAGGCTTTGACCCCTTTGATGGTGCCCCTCACCTCTTCAAACACGTCTGCATTCGCACCCAGGATCAGCTCTAAGTCCATGTCTTTGGCTCGGGCTTCTCCACTGTGCACAGAAAAGATTTCTG
>JAWQFJ010001138.1:55000-62500 GCA_034096865.1 Theodoxus fluviatilis
GCGTGGAGTTGGGGTCCAGCTCAGCAGAAGGCATTTGCGGCTGTAAAGAAACAACTGTCGTCATCACAAGCCCTGGGATTCTACAACTCAGAGAGAAAGACTGTGGTGAGCGCTGATAGCAGTAGCTATGGCTTGGGTGCAGCACTGTTACAGTGGCATGGAGACAAGCTTGTTCCCATAGCATACGCATCCAGAACTCTGACTGATGCAGAACAGCGATACGCTCAGATAGAAAAAGAGTGCCTAGCGTCCACATGGGCGTGCGAGAAGTTCGCCAAATACCTGATTGGGCTGGACAGTTTTGTGCTCGAAACCGACCATAAGCCCTTGGTTCCGCTGATGAAGAACAAAGACATTGACAAAGCCCCAGTGAGGTGCCAGAGACTACTGATCCGACTGATGCGGTTCAAGGCACAAGTTGTTCATGTGCCGGGCAAGCAGATCATCATCGCCGACGCTCTGTCCAGGAGCCCAGTGCCGCACACAGCAGAGGATGAAGAAACCGCTGAAACAATGGCTGCTTATGTTGATTCAGTGGAGTCGGGTTGGCCTGTTACCCCACAGCGCCTGGAAAAGCTTCGTGCAGCAACAGTCCATGACCCGGAACTGCAACAAGTCATGGAGTACGTCCTGAGAGGTTGGCCAGTGAAACCGTCAGCCAATCTTCAAGCGTTTCACCAAGCACAGGGAGAACTGTCGCTTATCCGAGGACTATTGGTCTACAATGGCAGAATTGTAGTTCCAAGAAGTCAGCGTGAAGAGGTGCTGAACAAACTGCATGGGACTCATCAAGGTCTTCACAAATGCCGCCAGAATGCTCAGTCATCAGTCTGGTGGCCAGGACTGAGTAGAGACCTAAAGAACCTCATTGACACGTGCAAAGAGTGCCGACAAAAGCGACAGTCACAGAAAAACGAGCCGCTACGACCAACTCCATTACCAGAACGACCATGGCAACGATTGGGAGCAGATTTGTGCACTCACCAGGGCAGAGAGTACCTGGTAGTNNNCATGTGGGACCTCCATTGTACACATTCATGACACTCAACCCAGCTTTGTGGGGCCCCATGCAGACAGATGATGAATGCTTTGCAAACTCGTTTCCGGTGGGAAAAGTGTGAACTGGAGCTCATTTAGCAAACTCTACACTTGATGACGACAAAGGGAGTTTTGAGCATCAGTACTGGATTGTGACGGACTGCCGCGTTTGTTTTCTGTGGCATTCAGAATTGACAGTGCAAGAGCGAGTTGGCTTAGAAGTTCATCATTGCCGTGACCTTGTGGGTGCCTGTCATCCAGCCTTATCAGGTCATGCCCTGAGCTTCCATTGGGATATTCCACATTGCTTGAGATTAGGGTACATAGGTTTCTGGGTCATCCTTGGTTTCTTTGGTCTTGATGTGCGATCTCACAAGAGATTTCATCTGGCAGGAGTAATTCAGTCTTTCGTGGCCAGACTATCAAAGTAGCTACTTCATTACATTTTCTCTTGCCAAAAAGCTGAAAACCAGGGTATCAAAACCACTGTCCTTGCTGCCGAGATGGAGGCTATGTGTTTTGCAAGCCACACTGTCCACAACATGTGTAGGCAGCTCTGCTTCTCAAGCCGTTGATGCACAAAGGTGGTAAAGGCTATAGCAGAGTCAGCTGAGAAGGCATCATGCTGAATCTGGATCAGCCGGAACACCAGAGACCAGAGCCCTACTGTCCAACAGTTGTGGATGCAGGCAGTTTCTGTCCCATGATGCTTGCAAGACATGCAAAGAGATGAAGTCAGCAGACAGGCACCAGGAGCTATAACCAGGTGCCGCTTCCCCTACCCTCCCCCCGGCCCAGCCCCCCCCCCACTTCAGAGTTCAGAGTGTTCAGCGCCAAAACACTTGTTCACTAGGGCTCTTCCTCTGAAGACCATCTCTTGCCTGCTCTGTTGGGAGTTTCTTGCCACTTGTAAACCACCGTGTGGCCTAGCCCTATTTACCTGATGGCTTGTGTGGAATTAGCTGCCCCATAGCTCCACCTGTCGATTAGTGACAAGCTCATGCCATGGTCTAGGGCTCTGCTGTTTTTCTTGGTCATGCCATAACCTTATCATAATGCCCGCACAGGAAACATATCGCCCATCCTTTGCTGGGCTAGCCTGGGCAAGCTTCCATGTGAGAAATTACCACTAAGCTTAATACCTGGTTTCTCTATCAGCAGGTCAGCTGTAGGGAATTGGCTTTTTTGTTTGTCTTGGAGTCAGTCACACATATACAGCTGACTTTGGTACATAGAGGTGCTAGTGAGAGTTAAAGAGTCTTAGCTTCCAGACCGCCTTGAGATCTATAAGTAAATGAGTGGATGCAATGGATAATTTGCAATCCTGTTGTGTGCTACTCGTAGTGGAGCTATATTGGAGAGTGAAATATGTGTGTGTGGGGTTTCCTGCAATGTTTGGTTTACAAACATGCATGTGAATGAAAACAAAAATGTATTGTTCCACAAACTTGTTTCTTTCATGTGGATGTAACTGAAATTTCATAAGGGTTGACAAAGTCTTGGTGTTAAATTGATGGACAATAGTGCAAAAACGAGTCAAAATTATTAAGGAAGTCTTCATTAGGACAGGTTGCAAGTGAGAAATGTCCACCCTCTGTCCCTGCAGGCATAGAAAGGAACATTATTGAATCAGGCACCTTTTAGAACATCTTGCATCATTTGCTCTGATGCTAATGTGTTCCCTGAGTACTCTTATGTAGACTTCTGGATGATGTATGCAGATGTAAGACAGGCTTATGATTCTGTGGAATAATGTTGCTTAGAGATGTAGGCATACTATGCGTGCATAATGACCTAGTGTAGCATGGGTTTAGGAATCTTGCATGTAAACACACAGGATCTCAACCATCTGGGAGTTTCTCATAGATAAGATGACATGCTTCGGAACCAAACCACTAGTGCAGATGAAAACAGCTTGGCTCTCCTCACCATTGCTTGTGCCACTGTCAGTCATAGAGAAAGCAACAAAAATACCAACTCAGAAATCCAGTTTGCCAGTTATGGCATGGACTCATGAGAAAATGAAATGAATATTGATTTGAATGTTCTTTACATTCTTCAGTATTTGTATTAGCATGGATTGGACATCAGGTAGTGGAAATAATTGATAATGTAAACTTTTCTGTGTAAAAATCTGCATGCGGGAAAATGAGCAGTATGGTAGTAATTTGCATGACAAAAATACTGCATGCACATAAATGATTGCAGGTTACCACAACTTTGTAGATGATGTTACGGACTGGCTAACTGGGCCTAGGGTTAGCCTAGCCAGCACAATGGAAAATAAAAAGAAAAGACACAAACACCAGCATAGATGTATGATTGAGGTGTATTCAACACAATAGCCTTAGGGCACCCACTCTAGCAGCCTCGGGCAACATCAATACACAAGGGGCTAATGTAGCGGCCCCCGCCGACATGCTCGCAAGGTGACCAAGCGGCCCCGCCAATAGTCTCCACACCGGCCCTCGCCAGGAGAGCTCCAAGTCTCAGTTTGGGATTACTGGACTAGTTCACCATGAAGAACCCCGTCTCCCTGGGGTTCAATTCCGCTCGAGTGTCGAGTGTCACACACTGCTTTCACTCAACAAATATACAGTCAATCAGATCATCCGTTCACACTTGAACACTCCTCAGCCACCACGTCACCAACTCATGCTAAAAGTAATCACAACCAAAAATAAAATCACGTGCACACACCATACGCCACATTCGGTTCATAACAGATGATACACCTTTGAAACATTGCCATGCTAAAATGTGACTGAGATTGTATCATCTTACAGTTACATACATAATAACTGTCTGTCTTACTTTTCTTATTCTCTTGCTTCCTTCCTTCCTTCCTTCCTTCCTGTCTTTCTGTCTTTCTTCCTGTCTTTCTTCCACCCTGTCTTTCTTTCTCTTTCATTCTTTCTTTTTTGTTTTCTTTTTACTTTCTGTCTTTATTTCATTCTTTCTTTCATTCGTTCGCTTCATTCTTTCTTCCTTCAGTGATGAGAGAGAGAGAGAGAGAGAGAGAGAGAGAGAGAGAGAGAGAGAGAGAGAGAGAGAGAGAGAGAGAGAGGGAGAGAGAGAGAGGGATAATTATTTTGACAAATAAAGATCAATTCTTAATGGCATTAGGCAAAAGTCGATGATTTTACTGTTAGCAAAATTATACAAAAGTGATCTACTGGACACAAAAAACATCTTTGGTGATGTATGCCACGTCAGACAAGAGCCTAAAACATGTCTGTTCTGTAAGTGACACTAGTGTTGGACGTATGTTGCAGCAGTCGGGGCTATGGGAGGGACTCCGGGGGCGCCCACCGCTCCCACGAGCTTCGCCAGATCCTGCGGGATTTGGAGGGGGTGTGGCCCCCTCCCCATGCAGGGGGGGCATCAGACCCCAGTCTCCATGGTGACTACTTTCACATGACTTCAGAGACTGGCAGCCCAAGGTAAGTACGTGTAGATGTCTGTGTGTGTTGGTGGTGTATGCTGTATCTTACAGTCAGCTGCCCACTTTGAAATGGGTTCAGCATGACTCTTTCATAAAAGTCAAACTCCACTGTGTCTCCCTATCCGTTTTGTGAGAGGCGAATAAGTAGGAAAAGTGTCTTGACTTGCTTTTTTGTAACCAGCATGAATGATTTTCTATGATCAATGGCCCAAAGTAGCCTACAAGAGCTGATAGGCCATAAAACTCCACCCATCTGTCAGTCCTTGATAGAGGTCAGGGGAAAGTATCAATCACAAGTATGGTGAGTAAGGACTAGGTATTGACTTCTCTGTTTGATTGGAAGAAGAGTTATGAACAGATGTTGCTAGAGGGCTGGAAATGGGGCAGCCAACCACTTGCTGCTGCACATGGGCTGGGCTTGATCTTCCAGAGAAGTCTGAAGGAAAATCTGGTGACAGTGATCTGATCAGCCCCCATGCCTCCTTAGCCTCTGTGGCAGTTGGGGGCTGCTTGAAGTGCTTCTGGCTGAGCTACTGGAGCACTCCTGGCCCCAAAAACCCAGCAGCCAGGGCTTTCTGATTCTGCAGATGATGGGGGCATAGAGCAACTCCAGTTGTGTTGCCCTTGCATTAGGCCCCCCAAAAAAGGTTGTGGTTATAGTAACCTGACTAACCCATATTTTTTCCTGGTGACCCGATTTTTTAAAAATAACTGTGCTTGTGAAAGAATTTTTTTATTTAAGGAATGAGGGTGGGGGTGGGGGGTGTAGGAAATCAAAGGTAAACAGCAAACTGCATGCTGTCCCATCTTCCTTTGGAGCAGTATTTAAATTTTAATTTATGTTCAGATGAATCAACTGTATACATGGTGTTTCTTAACTAACACATACACGCACATGCATGCACACACACACACACACACACACACACACAAACACACACACACACACACACACACACACACACACACACACACACACAAACACACACACACACACACACACAAACGCACACGCACACACACACACACACATATATATAAACATACACACACACACACGTCTCAATCTAGTTTCCTTAAAAATTCAGGTTTGCCTGCCAACTCCCCCCCCCCCCCCCCCCCCCACCCCCCCCCCCCCCTCAACTTTTTTTTTCTTTGTTACTTCGTTTTTGTTGTTGTTGTTACCTCTGCCAAGGTTTTTCATTTTGTTTTCTTTTTTGCCTTAAACTAAAGCTTTACTGCTTGATTCATGGAGTGCCAGAGGTTTGACACTTCCCTGGCAATTTTGACATCTGGCAAATTTGACATCAGGCAACTTTGACATCTGGCAACTTTGACATCTGGCAATTTTGACATCTGGCAACTTTGACATCTGGCAATTTTGACATCTGGCAACTTTGACATCTGGCAACTTTGACATCTGGCAACTTTGACATTGTGCATACATTCTCTCTCAAGGTCTCCAAAGTGTCATTCAGTCTGTTTAGTTAGAACTTTGTTAACAGAGGACTCAAAGTGCTCTAATAAAGAAAATTTGTAGTGTTTGAGAATCTGTTTTCCTCCCTCTTTCCAGATCATCCTACACACCAAGGTCCCGGATTCTGTCCAGCAGGAAACTGGCCTCCTCCATCAGATCTGCAACCTACCTTGGCATGCCTTCCTCTGCAGGTATGCGCATTTGGTCTGTCTGGTGTTCTCAGGCTGTACTTGTAAATTATAACAGACATTTGTCTTGCTCAGATTAACATGAGGTTCTCTCTGTACTTTGGGCAAATGTTTCTAAGCAAGCCAACCACGATGTGAATGACAGGAGAAGTTGGCAACGAAAGAAAGAAATGTCACAATGGCACTTAGTGCTGCCATGGCTAATTCTGTGCATTTGATTGATCAAACGGCCCAGTGTTCAGGGAGTAAAGTGTAAAGCAGTTTGAGAGCCATGCATGGCTGATGAACAAAGGCAAACTCTGTGAGCTCAGCAATCCTGGCTCCCAGCAGATGACTTCTTCCACAGTGCCTAATATAAAACTGTACCTTGCAATGATGAAATGCTTCACTCCAGTGCTTTCTAAGTTTCTGCAGATGTTTCCTGATCAAACTCTTCTTTTTGCTGCCTGTAGTATTTCTTTGTCAATCTCTATCTTTTTCTGTTCCGTTTGTTCATTGCCTTCTGATCCTTCTCTCAGCTTTGCTGTCAAATATTTGTTCCTTTTCTGACCAATATCTGCTCCTCTTCCAACAAATATTTGCTCCTCTTCTGAATAATCCCATATTTAGGAATTTTGGGGAATTCCTTATGGATTTCTTCTTTGTCTGAACTAGGCCTGCTGCTGCAGATTGCGTTGAAATGGTAAATGGGTGCTTTTTTCACCTTGTCACAAATTTTCACTTTTCTCTTCAAACAAAGTGACATGGATGTTTACAAATTCAATTCTGAAATTGTTCATTCTTTTGCCTTTGTCACATCATTTGCACATTTTCCTTATCATTTAATTATATATTTAGTGCATTTTCTGGCCTGATATCACTTTTCTCATTTTCAAATTTGGAGAGATTTTTTTGGTTTGTTGTTGGTATGTGTAACTTTGTGATGCCTTCAATTTTTGTGCATGCGGAGCTCATGACACAAACTCCTCTTTTCTGGTTATCATGCATAATACTTTGTCATTACGCAGTTTTGATTTTATACTTGTTTACCATGTTACACTGGTGATATTGTTCTGCGAGTCATTCATCAAACTGAAAAGGCTTTTTTATCACATTTTTCATATTTGAATGCGAGTCATATTTTGTTGCTTGCCAAAAAATCTGGATTCTCTCTTCCCACATGTAAGAAAAACAACAGGACTTAACTCTCTTTCATTCATCTTTCTTAGATTTGTTCCATATAGAACACCCCCCCCCCCACCCCCCCCCCCCCCCCCCCTCCGAAAAAGTACTTTGCATTGTTCGTTCAGAATAGAACACACCAAAAAATGCTTTGTGTTGTTCATGTTTTGTTCTCTTTTTTCCCCCCATTG
>JAWQFJ010001139.1:2500-7500 GCA_034096865.1 Theodoxus fluviatilis
AACAGTGTGTTTTATTTATGAAATTGAGAACCTTAAAACAAAGACTGCCAGTGCAAACAAATCGTTTTCTAAATGTGCAAAGATCGGAACGCCTTTGTACAAAATGTGCCTCCGACGACATTGGGGATGAATACCATTATGTGTTTATATGTGATTTTTTTCAAAGATGAGCGATGTAAACTTTTGTCAGCTTACTTTTGTAGAAGACCAAATAGCTTAAAATTTAAGCAACTCTTTGGTAGCAGAAAGAAGAAGGTACAGTCAAAACTAGTTGAATTCTTGAATACTATTTGTAAAAAATTAACTGAATAACTCTAAGCCACATTTTCAATGCTTATGTTGCGTGTATTTAGTTGCATTTTTTCTTCTTTTTTCCCCTTTCTGATTCAATTAAGTATGTTATAGTTGGTTTTGTTGTTAATATTATATATGCCCCCAAGGGTAATGCATAAATTGTGCCTTGCCTTTATGGGCCTGGCACCTAAACTTGAACTAAACTTGAACTTGAACTTGGTCCTGCATGTGACGCTTCCTTGTCGTGACTGGGTGCGCGGGGGGGAAGAGGGGGGGGGGGGGGGGAGCGGGACAAATCAGATACAATGTTGTATATGTGTCATTGTTTCTCACTTCCTGTCAGTGTCGGCATATCTTGCCATTGACGGAAACGCCCACTTTAACATCGACCCGCTGGGGAAACCCACGGTAAAATTCAGTGCTTCTCCCACAGTTCTCCTGTGGGTTTCGCGGTGCAGACGAGAGGTAAACAACAGCAGCAAACGAGGAATATCTGTTTGTTTCATTTGAAAAGACAGACGAAGCTCACCGCCGCGTGAATTTGTCATGGCCGAGCAATCCTACATCAACTTCGGCCATAACATTGCCGACTCTCCAACATCGTCTGTCACTCTTTGCAGAAAAGGCAGTGTGGTGGTGGCCATAGATCTGGGCACTACCTACTCGGGGTACGCTTTCTCCTCCCAGTCCAACATCTGCGAGGACTCCCCGGATTTTCAGAGGCGTGAAGCTGAACAGAGTTTCTTCTCTGACAAGGAGCCCACCTGTGTGCTGTTCTCTCCCGAAGGCAAGTTCCACGCCTTTGGTTCTGAGGCCGAGAACTTGTACGCAGAGCTGTGTGACGATGACCGTAACGAAGCCGCCAGGTGGTACTTCTTTCATCGCTTTAAAATGGAACTACACGAGCGAAAGGTAAGAGTTAATGTTGTGATTGAATGAAGGAGAGACTGATTGTAGGGTTAGTCGATATAATTGAATGCGTCGATTGAGCGAAATACTATTTTGGTTAGGATTTATTGGTTACTTTTTTAATTACTGAGTCATCCGTTTATTTGTTGGGACGCTAGTTTTGAGGGTTGCTTCTCCACCGAGTCTTTAATGCGTTCAAAAGTATGCAAATTAGGCCCGTTTTTGTATTTACATGCGTGCACACGCGCCTATGTATCTGAGCGAGCGAGCGAGTAAGATAGAGAGAGAGAGAGAGAGAGAGAGAGAGAGAGAGAGAGAGGGGGGGGTAGGGAGAGAGAGAGAGAGAGAGAGAGAGGGGGGGGGTAGGGAGAGAGAGAGAGAGAGAGAGAGAGGGGGGGGTAGGGAGAGAGAGAGAGAGAGAGAGAGAGAGAGAGAGAGAGAGAGAGAGGGGGATGGACGGACAGACAGACGGTCGGACGGAGGGTCAGACAAACGGCCGGACGGTCTGGCGGACACAGAGAGAGAGAGAGAGAGAGTGAGAGGGAGAGAGAGAGTGAGAGTGAGAGAGAGAGAGAGAGAGAGAGAGAGAGAGAGAGTGAGAGAGAGAGAGAGATTGATTGATTGATCTTTATTCGGCCGACGACCCATCTGATGTTATCATATATTTACAAACTTTAAAACAGTATAGCAATGAATAACTATACAAGAAATACATTTACAAACGAAATTAAAAGACCCTAAAAGTAGTGAAGAGTGCTCACTACTCATTACTGGATTGATACCCTGCATGTCAAGTCTCGATGATTACGCTGGTGGATTATATGTACAGTTAAAGAGATTTTCCAATTAATTTTTTCAAGAATAAATGGAGTTGTTTATGCTTTCACAAGCTCGAAACTGCACTATTCATTAGACAAACACACGAATTCTTTATCTATGCAGCATTTTCTCTGCTCGACGTTTAAAAGAATAAAGTACAAACATTGCGACATCTCTCGTTTTTCGTATTTCGCGGCCTGCAGTTAAACTGGACACGCAAGCATATCCGCTTTTGGACGTGTCTCGAAAGATACTTTTCTCTAAAATCAGTATATGTATGGCATTCAAGTAAAAAATGAGTCTCAATTTCATCCTCCTCACAAAATGGACAATGCAAGTCTACATTTTCAACCCTTGACCTCACGTTTACTCTGAGACCATTGCTACCCAATCGGAAGCGTACAAAACCATCCCTGAATTTTTTAATGTTAGTGTCACTAAGATAACTTTCACAGTGCAGTAGGGATTTGATAGAACGGTAGAGGGTAAATCTCTCACTATTGCCGAGTTTTTCATACCATTCATGTTGATAGCAGTCACGTAAACGTTGCTTTACAGAACTCAAAAACGTCTTTTCATGCACAGTTCTCCCTTTCTGCCATATATATGCAAATCCAAGATTTGATAATATTTTTTCAATTGATCTTACCCAGTTCCTCCCTTCAGGCAAATTGATTTTGGGAGTCTACGTTCTGACATTTTACAAAGTCTCATCCAGTATTTAACTGCTGCTACTGTGCTATTAATAAAGAAAGGGTATCGTCCTAATTCTCCATAGCACATACTACACTAGTCAAAATATGTTAAGGAGCGGTACGAAAATTTGCTATAAAAGCTGCACGAGTACATATTGAGTAACCATATACATATGCTCGGAAAGGACATTTATTCTTCTTTATGATCCCGTTTACAGATTACGATTATCTTAACTCAGCGTTGAGCAGCTGGGCGTCAAAGTGAGTACCCCCCGAAAATGAACTTGCAAAACGTCTTTTTTCCGTTTCTTAAATTCATACAATAATCAGATGCAACAGTATTTTGTAAAACTAAAAGTCAAACGATAGCCCAACCATTTATCTTTAAGATCACATGCGTTTTGAAGAAAAACAAAAAGGATGTGTCTTCTACGGGCTTTGAAAGACAGGAGGCGTTGATACGTTTTGCAGGCAAAAACGCTGGTTTTAAGGCCTTTATTCTCGGGTGACAGTGCGGTATTGTCCATATCTCAGCGGGTTTACAAGATAAAGCAATGAAACTTAGCAGTCATAAAAGGAATGTCTTTGTCTAGACGCTCACCAAATATTATGTCAGTACCTTTAAAGTGCAAGTGTCTACAATGATCTTAAGGCGGTACTTTAAGGTCGGCGCTGAAACAAAAGTTCTGAATGGGAAAAAGATGGGCTTATGCATACACATAAACAACGTTTCAAGGTACCTACGTCTTAAATTTCATTAACTTCGAACCACAGGCTGAGAGCATGGACAAGTTTGAAATTGGGGTAATGTTTTTTTCGTTTCATGATAGAGACTCGTTCTTTATGCTTTGTTAAAGTCAGACAACTCTTCCCCTAAACATTGTCAGATGTAAACATTGAGTTTAACTCTGTAACTATCTAAAGCAGAGGAAGTAATCTCATTAATAAAGCAAAAAGTGCATTAGACCAATGACTGTCTGCAGTTCCTGCTGACACCAATACCAGGGTGAACATCTCCTGTTCTTTGCCATCGATTCCAAGCAATATACTGTTAACCACAGAGCCTGCACCGCGACCTTCGGTTTCTGGACAAGACGTCACGCAAATCCATGCTGGGTCTGGAGGTGTTCTCAGCCTGCATCCGGCACCTGAAGGAGCGGGCCATGGCTGAAGTCAGGTCGAAGACTTTGCTTGCGGACAGGGAGATTCACTGGGTCCTGACCGTTCCCGCCATCTGGGACGACAGCGCCAAGCAGTTCATGAGGGAGGCGGCGCGCACGGTGAGTGTCAAGGGACATGTAGACCGTGAGTGGATCACAGAGGCACGTTCAGGACCACCTAGGATGTCTAGCAAATAGCAGAAGCTGATTAATTCCTACTCAGCCTCTTTATTAGTCAAAATGTTGCGTCCTTGTGTTTAAGGATTTTCTCTAGAACCACGCGCACAACCGCACCAGAGAGCCATTATGAGTCACTGGAAATTGATGGGGTGCTGTTGTTAACTGCAAGTATGGGTCAAGTACCTATTCATATCTATAGACTGGTTATTTTAGATCACTTCTCTCGTCACTTAAGGCGCAAAAGTCATGCATTGTATTCCTTCTTCCAACACTGTCACTAACAACAACAATAACAACAACAACAACAAAACAATGCTGCTGCTGTTGCTGCTGCTGCTGCCGCCGCCGCTATAATGATGATGAGGTAGAGAAGTGATACAAGAACGATGAAGAGTGTGGAGGTAAAAGGTCACACTTCTTGATAGAAACACCAAGCTAGACAGACAAATGTGGCACTATTTGTCAACGTACATTGTAGTCGTGGATTATATTAGGTTTCTAAAGAGTAGACTTCACGAGTCAAATGGATGGATGTGTTGCAGGCATTGAAACTGTGCTGTCTCTGTGTTCCAGGCGGGGATAGCAGACGACAGACTGACTCTGGCTTTGGAGCCCGAGTGTGCCTCCGTCTTCTGCCTTCGCTACTTCCAGAGTCAACAGCCTTCCTCCACAGAGCTCTCCCTGACGTCAGCTGGACCGCGCTTCATGACTGTCGACTGCGGAGGTACTTATGTTTGACTCACGCTTTGTCGACTGTCAATGCAGACATCACAGCTCAGCTTGTGCCAAACATAAAAGAACGAGAAAGATGCAGGTAGTGTTGAATATTGGTGGCTGGGATATTACAGATCTGACTGTGATTGCAGTGTTAAAGAGATTACAAATTGCTCATAAGCAAATTTTTATCGTTAATAATTTTAGGAGATTAATATTTGCACCCAAA
>JAWQFJ010001139.1:15853-30853 GCA_034096865.1 Theodoxus fluviatilis
TATATGTCGTAACGAAATCTGGTAATTGCCGAATTCGTGAAATCGGCAACCTATTTGTCGAATTCGTGAAATCGACAATCGCTTGCCGAGAACGCGAATTCGGCAGGCTATTGCCGAAATTGTGAAAGGCCTGTTTAAAGTTGTCGAATTCGTGAAATCGGCAACTGATTTCACGAAATCGGCAATCGATTTCACGAAATCGACGATTTTGTCGATTTCACGAATTCGGCAACTTTAAACAGGTTTTGGTACAACAGAATTTTCTGTAGCCGATTTGTCACGAGTTGACTGAATAAATGAGATAGAGGAAGGTAAATCGGTGAATATGGCCTTGTGTGTGACTGCGTGTGTATATGTGTGTGTGTGTGTGTGTGTGTGTGTGTGTGTGTTGTGTGGTGGTGGTGGTGGTGGTGGTGTGTGTATGTGCGTAAAATGACAAGAAACAACTGAAAATAGTATTATTGATCATTTATGTGCAACGCAAGTGATGTTACGCCACAACGTCACAACGTCAGTCCCACAAAACGTCAGGGACAAGAGAAATCGAAAAAATAGGAAAACTGTAATTGCTCAAGACGACATGTAATATCCCTGTCTAATGTGAGTATAAGCTACCATAACGTTCCAGGAAAATACAAGGACAAGAAACAACTGAAAATAGTATTATTGATCAAGACCATCTATGTGCAACGCAAGTGATGTTACGCGACAACGTCACAAGGTCAGTCCCACGAAACGTCAGGGACAAGAGAAGTCGAAAAAGTAGGAAAACTGTAATTGCTCAAGACGACATGTAATATCTGTGTCTAAGGTAAGTATAATGTATCATCCATGTGTAATGTTACAAGTAAGGTAACGCCACAACTTTCCACGACGTCTTATTTGTTGGTACATTTCCCGTTTCTTGGGTGGCAGTGGCTGTTGCACTTCCCGGCGGATTTCTTGCATGTGCATCGTTTTGATGAGCAGGTTGACCCGCAAGAGCACTTGGAAAACCCTTGTCCGCCATGAGCGGAGTGCAGACCTGCAAGGTGCCTCACCGACATCAGTTCGGGGTTCACATCTCTGACGATATTGCTATCACCTTTTAACAGCTCGGATCGGCTGAATGTGGTATTCACAGTGCCGTGCTCGGTGCCAATCCGGTAAGTTTCTCTGGGTGTCACTTCAACCACTACACCTGGAATGTTTCTGCTATCGAGGCGTCCTCGATCAAATTCTGAAACTGGTATGAGGACGGCATCTCCGACCTGAAAAGGTGACAGCCTTTGCTTCGTTCGCCTGAGCATTTCACTTCGGCTCTTATCCTGTCCCTTTCTTGCTTCTTCTCTACGCGTGTTGATCAGAGCTACGTGCGTTGTCAGTGGATCTACAGTTTCAGATATTGCGTCGTCTTCTCTTGTAGACGGGGCAACGCCGTCATCGGCATTCGTAGATGACCAACTGTCATTGACGGGGCTCATCTGTGAAGCGAGACTACCCTCGAAATCTGTTTCTTCTTCGTCCTCGTTGTCTGTGTCAGACCTGGCCTTTGTTTGAGTCGCACGTAGATGGGCTATTGCAGCACTGACTGACTCACCTTCTGCGTCTTCTCTTGAAGAAGGTCCTGCGGCTTGCGGAGATAACCTACTGTCATCGATGGGGCTCATCTGTGGAACGAAATCTGTGTCATCGTCGTCTGTTTCACCATGCGGGGGTGTAGTATTTGCTATAAGTCCAGCAAGCTCTTCTTCAGTTTCCAGCTTCCTCATCACATCATTAGGGAGGCTAGTTTTCTGCAGCCCAACCAGTGGCTTTTGGCCAAACATGACCTCAAAGGGAGAACGGTTGTTCAAATTTCGATGCGCTGACGAATTCTTTTGCAGCATGACAAATCGCAGACCTTCCGCCCATTTGCTGCAGGAGTTGTCTGTTGTCCATGCAATTAACATCTGCTTGATGTCATGGTTTGATCTTTCGACGCTACCTTGGCTTTGGGGGTGCCTCGGCCGCCCATGCACGATCATCAGCGAAGGCCACAATTCTTTCAATTCGTATACCACTTTCGCCGCGAATTCACGACCATTGTCGCTCTGCAAGATGCATGGGGCTCCTATCAGTGTAAAAACATCAATCAAGTTGTAGGCGACTTCTGCAGCGGTCCTCGACTTCAGTGGTCTTAGAAAATTGAACTTAGTGAAGTGATCCTGGTAGTTCATTATATTCACGTAGTCTCTATCTGGCTGTGACTCCATGATGATGAGGTCCACCTGTCCTCGCGAACCCAAGCCCGAACTGCATAATGGTTTCACCACCAGTCCCTTGTTTGGCTTTGACTTCTTCTTCTGACACGATTCGCAGTTTGCTAGGAATATGGCCACCATCCGTTCAGTAATATTGCAGTATTTGTCGTGAAGTCCGAGGCGTGTCTTCTTTATTCCTCCGTGTCCGGTACTGACATGGGCCTCCAGGATGCGTTGGAATAAATCCTCCTTGGTTATCAAGTACCTTGGGTGTGCGGTGGCATCGTGTCGTTTCTGGATTAAAGAAAGCGAGTTTCAAAACGGGCAATAGATAGTATGTTCATGTTGACAGATGTATTATTAGATAAATGTCACACACACACACACACACACACACACACACACACACGCGCGCACACACAAACACAAGGTTAGTGCATTGAAAACTTTAAATTTAAAATGTAGATCGGATTTGATAATTGAAATAAGTTATTTAATTAATTGCTTAAAAATACAAGGTATTAATATTTCTTTCTGTTGGATTCCATCCCATTGTGGGTTTTATTACTACATTCTTAATAGTACAATGAAAAATGATTTAAAGAAATATCAAGAAGATTTGCAAAAAAATGAATCTATCATTATGAAACAAGTATGTCACTTTTCAATTAATTCATTAGAAAAGATGAATAACAATGCCATAGAATTGGCATATCGTTGGAAATTAAACTCTTTTAGAAATAAATATAATACTAAAGTTAAATGTTTATGCGGTTTTCAAAAATTAACGCATGATCACATCTTAAATTGTGTATTTTTAAAACGGTATTTGCCTTCAATAATAGAAGTAAATATTAGTACTGTTTTTACACAAAGAAGATTAATCAGTAATTTTTTAAAAGAATTGTTAAATAGCCCTGTTGGCTCAAGATTATAAATTAGGATTTTTTTAATGTTATGTCTAATATCACTTGTATTGTGAACAGACAATAGAGAGAGAGAGAGAGAGAGAGAGAAGAATGTTTTATTACCTTTACTATTCTCTGTGAGCCAGCTATGTCCAACAGTTCAAACCGGCTTCTCAAATAGTAGTAACCGCGATCTTTGGTTTGCTGACCAGCAAGTGTTGAAATCATTGTATTGTAATCCTTTCTACTTGGTAGCATGTGCACGCTAAATTTCTCTTTTCTGATGGCATCATCAAACCTGTCGGCAAACAGCGCCTCCATCATTGAAAGCTTCCTTGTTATGAAGGAAATTGTGAATAAAATTTGGGCTCCAAATTTGTCTTTTTAAAGGGTGAGTATTTGTCACTGTTTATTTCAACTACATAAAGACCGATATGCACGTGAAAGTGACTGAACATTGTGGAGTTAACTCCAAGTCGACGGGGTTACCACAGGACGAAGAAGAAGAAGATGAGCACAGAGAACAGTTCAGTTTGCCATCAGACGCGTGACAGCTCAGCTACACTACATTCTGTTGCACCAAAACATCTTTAAAGTTGCCGAATTCGTGAAATCGACAAAATCGTCGATTTCGTGAAATCGATTGCCGATTTCGTGAAATCAGTTGCCGATTTCACGAATTCGACAACTTTAATATGGCCTTTCACGATTTCGGCAATAGCCTGTCGAATTCGCGTTCTCGGCAAGCGATTGTCGATTTCACGAATTCGGCAAATAGGTTGCCAATTTCACGAATTCGGCAATTACCAGATTTCGTTACGACATATATAAGAGAGAGAGAGAGAGAGAGAGAGAGAAAGAGAGAGAATGAGAAAGAGAGAGACAGACACACAGACAGACACACAGACACACAGACAGACACACAGACACACAGACAGACAGACAGACAGACACACAGACAGATAGACAGACAGACAGACAGACAGACAGACAGACAGACAGACAGACAGACAGACAGACAGACAGACAGACAGGCAGGCAGGCAGACACACAAAGTGACACAGAGAGAGAGAGGGGAGAGAGAGAGAGAGAGAGAGAGAGAGAGAGAGAGAGAGAGAGAGAGAGAGAGAGAGAGAGAGAACAACGAACAACGAACAAATGAGTTTATTGTGGGGGCCTCCGGCCCATTACAAGCTACAAGAAATGACCAAATTTGTACCTAAGGATGTCACTTCCCAATACCATATCGACCAACGGTGACAATTGCATCTTATAGTAACAAATTAAATTTTCCATCAAGTTTATGTAGCTGTCGAACGTTACCATGGCTTTTGTTCTTCTACGGAAAACTTTGTAAATGTATGTGGCAATACTTCTAATAACAATGACATTATCAGTTGCAAACATGTCAGTAAGAGGTCCACTAACACTAATTTGTATAAATGGTATTATATATTTACTCCTTAGATCGTAGGCGGCTGGACAATGTAGTAGAAAATGAACTTCGTCTTCTTCCGTTTCCATACATAATGGACATATATATGGGTATGACGCAGTACTGTATCTATACTTATTATTCCCATTCTGAAGCGTATCCGGGCATCTCGAAATACTTTCTTGTCTAATGCATAAAGGTATGGCTCTATACCACGTTCAAACTTGACTAATTTGTAGAAGGAGTATCTTGTACTTTCCTGCATACAATTTCTCCAGTTGCTGTCGTACCACTCAATCATTCTACATTTAATTTGTGTCATAAATGTAGTTTCATTTTGGACCATTTGACCATCCCACTCCATTTTGAAATCATACTTCAACAATAATGTTTTAATACCTGTTGCCCAAGTATGTTTCCCATCAACTAAGCGAGCGAGCGAGCGAGCGAGAGAGAGAGAGAGAGAGAGAGAGAGAGAGAGAGAGAGAGAGAGAGAGAGAGAGAGAGATGAGGTGGCGGGTGGGGGTTGAGAAACAGTTTTGAAATGAATGGCACACATTTCATAGATCATGTGCTTGTCAGTAATGCGTCTCATTTTTAATTTCACTCGTCTTGGTCACCGGTTTCTCAGTTAAAACCCTTTCCTCCTTTCAGCTCTGATGAGGTGATGTTTTTTCACGATCTGAGCATGACACTACCCACCATTTTCTTGAATTTTCTCTCACTGATTTGATTTTCTGTAAACGAAAATATTGAGGTATCTGTTGACTGCTTTAGTACTAGTCATCATGTGTGTTATTGTTATTATTTGAATATCTTTTTTTCCATAGGTAATCACAACATGTACACTGATTAATCGATTCAGACATCCATTCATCCATCTATGCATTCGGCATGGATACATCCATACATCTATACATGTCTCCGTCGTTGCATCCATCCATATCTAATTATATTCGTCTTTTCCTGTATTCATCCATACTCTGATCCTCTATTCCTCCATTCATCCTTCAGCCCCGATGACAGCTGTCTCTGTGTTTCAGGGTGGGATAGCAGACGACAGTCTGACTCTGGCTTTGGAGCCCGAGTGTGCCTCCGTCTTCTGCCTTCGCTACTTCCAGAGTCAACAGCCTTCCTCCACAGAGCTCTCCCTGGCGTCAGCTGGACGGCGCTTCATGACTGTCGACTGCGGAGGTTAGACAGCTTGATTACAGCATCTTTGGAGATATGTACCTTGAAGACTTTGTGTTTGTTTGTTTGTTTGCTTGTTTGTTTGTTTGTTTGCATGCATGGTTTCCCTCTGAAGTCATGAATTTGTTAAACGGTTTATATTTCCGTGCGTTTTAAAACTGGATAATTCAGTAGAAGTAATACATAGGGTACTGTATGTGTCATTTCTATGTGATTGGTAAAATTCAGGTAGTATTAACTGCAAGAATGTTTCCTGTTTCTTCATCGCACACCCCATTTCATCTTTGCATTTCCTTTGAACTGTCAGAGGGTGTGCCTGCCTTCGTGTCTATCGGTTCCTAAACCTCTATCCCGACGTTATACCATTCTGGGAATGTTCATCCCATCTTTGCAGCCATGCTATTCTAGCATGATTGCTGGTTGTGTTGCTTCCAGGTGGCACGGTGGACATTGCAGTCTTTGAGGTCAAGGACGCGGGACGCTTGGCGCAGCTCCACAAACCAGAGGGTGCTGATTGTGGCGGGGTCAAGGTCGACGATGCTTTCAAGGCATTTCTTATCGAAATCCTGGGTTTTGATAAGGTCACCTCCATTGACCACATGGAGGCCC
This sequence comes from Theodoxus fluviatilis, assembly GCA_034096865.1. NCBI lineage: Eukaryota > Metazoa > Mollusca > Gastropoda > Cycloneritida > Neritidae > Theodoxus > Theodoxus fluviatilis. Next base: position 22,219 of record JAWQFJ010001139.1, read on the forward strand.
TGGAACTAAAGCGAAACTTTGAGCAGTCCAAGGGAAGTATGGGGACATCCGACTCTCTTGCCATTCGCATTCCGTCTTCCATGGTGGAAATGCTTGACATCACACTGTCCAATGGAGACTTCGGAACCCGTGCCAAACTGGTGTCCAAAAGGCTGATAGTTGACAGGGTCACGGTGCAAACCTTCTTCACAGAGGCCAAGAATGGCATCATTTCCACCATGCAGCAGGTTCTTGAGGATCCAAAAGTGGGCCGCTTGGACGCCATTCTTCTTGTGGGAGGCTTCTCAGAGTCCGCCATCATCCAGGATGCTGTCCGCCAGGCCTTTCCCAAGGAAAACATCCTGGTGCCTCCCAACCCCTCGTCCACCGTGGTGATGGGCGCCGTCCAGTATGGCCACAGCCCACAGGTCATCTCTACAAGGGTTGCTGCCTTCACTTATGGCGTAGGCACTAAGGAAAAATATGTTGATGGCAAACATGACCACAGCAAACTACAGATCATTGAAGGTGAACGATTGTGTAAGAATGTCTTCCAGATTTTCATCGTGATCAATGAAGTCGTACAGATTAATAAACCCCTTCCACAGAAAACATTTCATCCTACCGCGACAGGAATCGCCAACATGTATCTCCAGATAGTCAAGTCCACACAAAGCTCCCCAATGTACACTACCGACAAGGGGTGCGAGAAATTAGGGGAGATCACTGTGGAGATGCCAGACCTGACAGGAGAAAAGAACAGAGAAGTCTACGTGACCATGTCCGTCAGCGGCACGGAGCTGCAAGTCAAAGCACAGGACGGCAACACCAAGAAGGAGTTCTCCACCAAATGCGACTTCCTGACGAAATGAACTGTCTGTGTGATCCTGAAGATCTCTGTGAGAAGATGCAACATTTATCCTTGTAAATACTTGTGCAGGTTCATCCACCCTGTACAGAAAGGGTCCAGCTCCAAAGTGAAATAAAGGAATTGAACCCATGGGGAATTTTTACCTTGAAGAACTGGTTTCGTGAATATGACAGACACCAAGACAATATTTTAGGTTGACCAGATGCAAGAACATTACATGTTTTATGCTGCAAATACCTCGTGGCAATAGTTCAATGTATATTTATATATTTCCAGTGGTTCTATTGCTTTTTTAATCAGTACATTAGACAGACCGCGGTGTGTTGCAGCAAATGTAAGCCATATCTGACATATATATATATATATATATATATATATATATATATATATAGAGAGAGAGGAGAGAGAGAGAGAGAGAGAGAGAGAGAGAGAGAGAGAGAGAGAGTTACAGAGGATTTGGTGAGAACTGGCAAAGGTAGATGAAGTCCAGAAAAATTATCCGAGTTCGCCATCCAACATGCACCTTGAAGAGAACGTATGTGTCACCAGAAAAGGAGGAATCTCGTCTCTGCAAACTCTACGATGTGCTGTTTGTGACCATTCTGTGAACCCGAGTCAGTAGTGACCCTGGCACAGTTCGCAATGAATGAGTAATAGACTTGACCCGTCGCACTACAGCATTGCGCCAAACATAGTTCGTTCTGATACTATTTTTCTCTCCACTTATTACAGAAATCATTCAAATGTTAAGACTCGTTTCCATTTCAACACAAATATTTTATTATCGAATAAACGCTTGTTTATTGCCTCAACAAAAGTAAGTTATGAGTTTTGCGCGAAAGAGTCTTAGAACTACTTTTACGGCGTATGTCAGGGAGCAAGCCTCTGGTGTGACCTACAATTGAATTTTTCGGACGAAATCCTTCCATCACGTGATATCAACTGTGCTAGAGAATGTTTCGCCGGCAGGCGAAATCTCTAGTGAACTTGAATGGTTCGTGACATCCGCTTGGTACATTAGAAGGAGCGAAAAACCTTGAACCGTCACGGCAAGAAAGTGCCAATATTTTTTACGAAAATGGGAATAGGACCATCCACGACAGAACTTGATGCATAAAGAGATGATTCCATTCTTTGATTATTATATATGATGTGTGTCAATCTCTGTAAGAGACCTTTTCCCCCTGTAGTCCAGAACAATAATTGTATACTGCATTTTGTGGTCAGTGTTCGTCAAATGAAGGGAGGTGATATCAAGCCAGCTCTCTGAAATACAATGACACTCAGTTCCAGGAAATGAATACAGACTGATGGGGAGGGTCGAGAGGAAACGGGTAGAGTGAGAAGGAGGACGGGAGTTAACGCGCGAACAACAACGTCCATTTCAGCTCCTGTGCAACACTTTAACATCTTTGACTGCAACAGATGTGTCATTCTACAAACAGAACAGCCGCTGCAAGACCAATATGCTGGACTGGATAGGGAAACCACATGGTAAAAGGTGAGGAGGAAAGTGGAGAGGAGGAAAGAGGAGCAGAAACAGAATGAGGAAAGAGCAGAAGGAGCAGGAGCAGGAGGCGCAGGAGGAGAGAGCTGGAGAAGGAAGAAGAAAAAAAAAGAAAGATTAAAAGAATAGAAAGAACAAAAACGAAGAGGAGAAAGAGTAGCAGCAGGCGGAAGAGACACAGGAGGAGGGGCAGCAAGAGAAGGAGCAGCAGGAGGAGGAGGAGCTAAAGAGAAGGAGGAGGAGGAGGAGGAGGAGGAGGAGGAGGAGGAGGAGCTAAAGAGAAGGAGGAGGAGCTAAAGAGAAGAAGGAGGAGCTAAAGAGGAGGAGGAGGACGAGGGTGAGGGGAGAAGAAAATGTAGCCCCATTAAAAAAATAGACGTAGCCATTCATTCACTTCCATAATAATACTTTTGGGGGAGAGAAAAAAACCCCGGTACACATGCATTTCAAGCTATGTGCATATAAGCGCGATTAGCAAATGTGGTAAAAACTCGGCATGATATCGAGCACATTTGTACGCATAAATGAGTATGCAGAATGGTTTACATCTGCTCCAAGTGAACTTATTTATATGATTTATATGTGCTATATTAACAATGCTCAGTATAAGCAAATAAATCAACTTTCACGCATTCGCCAGCAGGAAAGTGACTTTTTATCAGTTTATATGGATTGTTGGAAGTAATTTATTATTGTGCTCTCTGTGCAAACTTTTCAATTGAGCCAATAAACCAACTTGGAAGATCTGACAACGTTCGCATTGCACTTTTTTAATCGTAGGTTCGGTTGTTATTGGTGTTTGGAAGCTGGAGGCAGTACATGTATTCCTTTATCTCTTGTCCTGTGATAAAACATTTACCTCCTCTCAGTTTGGAAAATGAATGAAATCAATAGGCTGAGTTGGATAGAAAATCGCACAGTGAAAGAAGCGGAGGAAGGAGGAGCAGAAAGAACGAGAGCGGGAGAAGGAGCGAAAGCCGAAGGCCGAGGAAGAGAAGACAGCAGGCAAAGGAGGAAGAGGAGCAACAAGAGGAAGAGTAGAAAAGAAAATGAGACTTTGCCTCATCAAGGCAATAGACGTAGCTATTCATTCGCTTACATAATAAAATATTTTGAAAAGAAAACAGTAGAATTGTTATTCAATCGCTGTATACATATTAATGGGAATGGCAGATCTTGTGCAAAACTCGGAATGATATCGAACTCATTTATTCAAGAAAGTGTGTATACAGAATTGTTTTCACTGCTCGAATTCAGTTTAATCACTTGCTACCTATGTCGTGCAGTAAACTGTGCAATGGTGCCTTATTAACCAAACTCTGTGTAACAATTGAGTCTATTTAATTTTCACACACACACACACACACACACACACACACACACACACACACACACACACACACTCACTCACACTAACACTAACACACACACACAAACACACACACAAACACACACACACACACACACACACACACACACACACAACACACACACACACACACACACACACAAAAGCTTCTGCGTCATGAATAGTGTTGAGCGTCAAATAGCAGGTAACGTATTGTTCTTTTTGAGCACGCAGGTACGGACAGTTCGTGCGTTTTGCTCATCTGAGTTTCTAAGTCTCCAGTTACCAATGCAGTGTAGATCTACGGCCAAATGATCAGGAAGTAACGAATACAGGGGTCCAGTACTCATGCATGAGTCAACTGCCGCCACATACACTCTACCCTGTGTATAGTGAAAGCCAAAGCCACTCATAGTCATGCCTAAGATAACCGCGGAATACTGGGTACTGCAACCAGATTGAGACTGCAAGCAAAACGGACGCAAAATTACATGATAATAACACATAAGCTGGTGCCATGGTGGGCCGTATATCAAGTGGGGCGTTACACGGAATAGAACTTCTCAGCGGCTGGGACATAAACCAAATTAATTTTATCCTGTGTTATTTACCTTTCCCACGCAGTTCCTAGTATCGCTCTAAGCCGCCGCCGCCGCCCCGCCGCCGCCCCCCCCCCCCCCCCCCCCTTCCTCCCCGCCAAACCAACTGGAGATTTTGAGGCCTTCACTAGCAAGTCTTCTACTTGGGGTCACAAGCAACCATTAGTATCACAAGTGGCTGCCTGATGCAAGTGGGAACCTCATGAGTGCAAAACTGAGCCTCGGCATTTCCCCCTTCAACGTTTACAAGACTTCTGTGTTTTTCTGTTCGACATCGTGCTCAAATGTTAACCTGGGGAATCCAGCACGTTAAACATTTGCTGGATCATGTCAGTGTTTTAACTTGTGTGTCTTTTGCTACTTCGTTTCAGTTTCACATGTAGGTTGACGTCTTCAAGTTCATTTCTGACTGTATGATACACGAGGACTTGCTTCCGCCTTAGATGAGGTGATAGCTTTTTCCAATCTGGATCCTGAAGTAACGCGACCTAGCTAATTATCACCACAGTTTAACAACCACTTCTAGCACAATATTATTGCTGCATCACCTTTGTGGGCTTAACATAGCATTCTGAACCTTTCTTCCTCATGTGCATTAATGCCTCCTCTTACCTTCGATATAGTCAAACCAGTATTGATTCTGTTTCTGTCTAATATATTATATCTACTTGTTTCTTGTCATTCTGCTCTGTTAATATTTTCTTCATTACGCTTCTTATACCACCACCACCACCACCATCACTTCCTCCTCCTCGTCCTCCGCCTCCTCTTCCTTTTCCTCCTCCTTCTCCTCCTCCTCCTCCTCCTCCTCCTCCTCCTCTTCCTTCTCCTCCTCCTCCTTCCCCCTCCTCCTCCTTCCCCCTCCTCCTCCCCCCTCCTCCTCCTCCTCTTCATTCTCCTCTTCCTCCTTCCCCTTCCTCCTTCTCCTCCTTCCTCCTCCACCTTCTTCGTCCTCGTCCTCCTCCTCCTCCTCGTCATCGTCCTCCTCCTCCTTCCTCCTTCCTCCTCCTCCTCCTTGCTCTCCTCCTCCTTGCTCTCCTCCTCCTCCTCACCCTCCTCCTCCTCCTCCTTCTCCTCCTTGCTCTCCTCCTCCTCCTTGCTCTCTTCCTTGTTCTCCTCCTCCTTACCCTCCTCCTCCTTGCCCTCCTCCTCCACCTCCTTGCTCTCCTCCTCGCTCTTCTCCTCCTCGTCTTCATCTTCCTCCTCCTCTTCATCTTCTCCTCCTCCTCCTCCGTCCTCCTTCTACTCCTCCTCCTCCTCCTCCTCCTCCTCATCTCTTCCTCCTACTCCTCCTCCTCCTCCTCCTCCTCCTTCCTCCTCCTCCCTCCTCCTCCTCCTCCTCCTCCTCCTCCTCTCCTCCTCAGCTTCCTCCTTCCTCCTCCTCCTCCTCCTCTCCTCCTCCTCCTTCTCTCCTCCTCCTCTCTCCTCCTCCTGCTCTCCTCCTCTCTCTCCTCCTCTCCTCTCCTCCTCCTCCTCTCTCCTCCTCCTCCTTCCTCCTCCTCCTCCTCCTCCTCTCCTCCTCCTCCTCCTCCTCCTCCTCCTCTCCTCCTCCTCCTCCTCCTCCTCCTCCTCCTCCTCCTCCTCCTCGCTCTCCTCCTCCTCCTCCTCCTCCTCGCTCTCCTGTTCCTCGCTCTCGTCCTCCTCGCTCTCCTCCTCCTCCTCCTCGCTCTCCTCCTCCTCCTCCTCGCTCTCCTCCTACTCCTCCTCCTCCTCCTCCTCCTCCTCCTCCTCCTCCTCGCTCTCCTCCTCCTCCTCCTCCTCCTCCTCCTCCTCCTCTCCTTCTCCTCCTCCTTCTTCTCCTCCTCCTCCTCCCTCTCCTCCTCCTCTTCCTTGCTCTCCTCCTCCTCCTCCTCCTCCTACTCCTCCTCCGCTCCTCCTCCTCCTCCTCCTCCTCCTCCTACTCCTCCTCCTCCTCCTCCTCCTCCTTGCTCTCCTCCTCCTCCTCCTCCTTGTCTTCCTCCTTCTTTCCCTCCTCCTTCTTTCTGCCCTCCTCCTCCTCCTCCTCCTCCTCCTCCTCCTCCTCCTCCTCCTCCTCCTCCTTCTTTCCCTCTCCTCCTCCTCCTAGTTCTCCTCCTTCCTCCTCTTAGTCCTCCTCCTTCTCCTCCTCTTAGTCCTCCTCTTCCTTCTTCTAGTTCTCTTCATGAGTTGGTACGAATGTGGGTCAGTAGGTTAGAAAATTGTGGGCATAGGATCTGGGTTTTCTATTTCTTCTGTGTCAACATTGCATATACAAAGGAGATGCTGGTGACTGAGAATGAGTCACAGAGGGAGAGGTGGAGAGTGGTGGCCTGCTCTCTACCCCTACAGAACCCTCGTGTGTTTATACGCCCCAAAGTACGGGACAGACGGTCACTGGGGTGTGCGATTTATCAGCCACAGTGGTCTCGTCGCTGCTTATCATGCAACATCCTTTAATTTGAACGTGCAGCCCCTTTTCATCAGAGATGTATATTTACGTTGTTAGAGGCCTCTCGTACCACATTCTAGTAAACTAGAGATTTCGCCTACCGGCAAAAGTATCTCTAGCACAGTTCACATCACGTGATGGAAGGTTTTTGGCCAATTTATGCAAACGGAGGTCACACGAGAGGCTTGTGGGATAGCCGATGTGCTCTCTGACATACGCCGTTAAAGTAGTTCTAAGACTATTTCGCACAAAACTCTTAACTTACTCTTGTTGAGACAACAAACACGCGTTTATTCGATACAATAAAATGTTTGTGTTGAAATGGAAACAAGTTTTGACATCTGAATGATTTCTGTAAAAAGTGGAGAGAAAAATTGTATCAGAACGAACTATTTTTGGCGCAAGGCTGTAATGCGAAAGGTCAAGCCTATTGCGCATTCATTGCGAACTGTGCCAGAGTCAATACTGACTCGGGTTTACAGAATGCTCGTACCATACCGTGATGTGAATGTAGAATAGCACTGTCCCCGTTTCTGTCTATTTGCCTGCATGCCAGCCTGCCCTCCTGCCCTCCTGCCTGCCCCTCTCTCTCTCTCTCTCTCTCTCTCTCTCTCTCTCTCTCTCTCTCTCTCTCTCTCTCTCTTCTCTCTCTCTCTCTTTCTCTCTCTCTCTTCTCTCTCTCTCTCTCTCTCTCTCTCTCTCTCTCTCTCTCTCTCCCTCTCTCTCTCCCAACTATGCGTGCATGTGCAGAATGTATGTTCCAAGTAGTTAGAGTTGGGATTTGCAGAAACAGCTGTCGCCCAAGACGGCTTGACAAAACTGACTACATCGAGTTAAGGAATGTACAGAAATCTAATCGGAGGTAAAAAGAAAGCGTATTATCAGAACGCTTGTGATTGCCTTATTAACAACATTAAATCACCGTCAGCATTTTGGTCTCTAGTGAGACAGGTGTCATGTAAAAAAAAGAAGAGCAACCTACCAATGATGTACACTCTTTGAACAAATATTTTCAAAACTTAGTAAGTCCGAGTAGTCGTCTTCCCTGCCTAGGTGAAGGAGCAACTATTTAGCGTGAGGAGCTAGATGCACCAGAAGTGAAAGGGGAGGTCAGTGTGGCGATCATTCTGTGAACCCGAGTCAGTAGTGACCCTGGCACAGTTCGCAATGAATGAGTAATAGACTTGACCCTTCGCATAACAGCATTGCGCCAAAAATAGTTCGTTTTGAAACTGTTTTGTTTCTCCACTTTTTACAGAAATCATTCAGATGTCAAAACTCGTTTCCATTTCAACAGAAACGTTTTATTTTATCGAATAAACGCTTGTTTATTGCCTCAACAAAAGTAAGTTATGAGTTTTGTGCGAAATAGTCTTAGAACTACTTTAACGGCGTATGTCAGGGAGCAGATCGGCTATCCCACAAGCTTCTCGTGTGACCCTCATTTGAATTTTTTCGGACGAAATCCTTCCATCACGTGATATCAACTGTGCTAGAGACTGTTTCGCCGACAGGCGAAGTCTGCAGTGGACTAGAATGTCTGGCGATTGCCAAGCTGCGAAGAGGGAAAGCTGCAGGTGATGAAATCCCTGGAGACCTCTGGAAGCTGCCAGATGTCCATGTTATCCGCTTTCTTACCTCCCTTTGTAATCAGCCGTATGAGGCACGGTAGTTCCCTCGCGAATGTAGACAGTCAGTGAGTGTGCCTATAAACAAGTCAGGAGATGGGTTACAACCCAAAAATTACAGAGGGATTTATCTGCTCTGTACCGTAAGCAAGCTGTTCATGTCTTTTCTGACAAGCCGCATGATGAGTTGGGCCGAACGGGAAAACAATTTTTCCACTGAATAAGGTGTTTGTTTTGGTAGTTCACTCCACGATGGACCATGTTTTTACTCTTCATTGTGCTGTCACAATAACATG
>JAWQFJ010001139.1:35853-53353 GCA_034096865.1 Theodoxus fluviatilis
TGCATAACAGTTTAACACTTGCTGATTTTGAGATTCAGTGCAAGACTCGAGGTAGGAATTAAAGTGTGTGTGTGTGAGTGTGTGTGTGTGTGTGTGTGTGTGTGTGTGTGTGTGTGTGTGTGCTTGCGTGTGTATGTGTGTGTGTTTCAAAGTTAGCCATTTGCAGATTCAGCAGAAGGAGGAGGAGCAGGAGGAGGAGCAGGAGGAGGAGGAGGAGGAGGAGGAGCAGGAGCAGGAGGAGGAGCAGGAGGAGGAGCAGGAGGAGGAGGAGGAGCAGGAGGAGGAGGAGCAGGAGGAGGAGCAGGAGGAGGAGCAGGGGGAGAAGCAATGGAGGAGGAGGAACAGGACGCGCTGGTGGAGCAGGAGGGAGCAGCAGGAGGAGGATTAACAAGACGAGCAGGAGGCGAATGAGGAGGAGCATGAGGAGGAGAAGCAGAAGGAGCAGCAGGAGGAGGAGGAACAGGACGAGCAACTGGAGCAGAAGGAGAAGGAGGAGGAGCAGGAGGAGGAGGAGGAACAAGACGAGCAGGAGGCGAAGGAGGAGGAGCACGAGTAGGAGGCGAAGGAAGAGGAGCAGGAGGAGCAGCAGCAGCAGGAGGACCCTGGCTGAGCTGTAGGAGAACGTCTCTAATGTATGGAAACTAGGATTCCAGATGATTAGGTTTCATCAAGCTTCTGGCCGAATGTTACACGTGGGCATAAGATTCGAACGACAACACACCTGCATGTAAAGGATCCTAGACATCTCATTTTCTCATATCCCTTGTCGTTATAGTACTCCCTCTGTCTACCAGGCAGTGGTTCATCCGCCCAGCCACACACTATCGTCTCTCCCCACCCAGAACAAAATCCGGGTACCTGAGTCTGCAGTGTAGGTATACTGCGTGCCATATACTCTGGGTGCGGTGTTGTGTCAGAGTGGCTTTGTAGAACCCCGGGGAGCTGAGATAGTGTTGCTGTATGACCGTGTACAGCATATTTCCTCGTTTCTGTATTTGTCGTCAGGTGCCAGCAAAGCATTGATCATGCCACCCGATGATCATGGGGTAAAGCGCTAAGAGATTCGGACTCAATTAATGGATTATGAGTCACTGCATAAGACAACAGTTTCCTGTTCGCCTTTTGCTGACGTTGACCCAATTTGCGATAAGACTGACCTGTTTCATTCCAAAGGAAAGCGACACGCCTGAGATCGTCTGGTATTAAAAAAACACACCGAGTAGATTGCTGACTATATATTCTGTGGTTAAGTTGCTCCAGCACAGACCTAGAATGCGTCATCAAACTGATACACAAACACTTGTGCGCATGTACGTATGCGCCCTACACACGCGCGCGTAATCGCGTGCGCACGCACACACACACACACACACACACACACACACACACACACACACACACACACACACACACACACACACACACATATGCTGTGACAGTATGTCCTTTCCGCATTATTAATAATTGTATACAAGTGGAATCAAGGTGACGGATTTACTGGTGTGTACATTAAAATGATCATTTCTCCCTGCCGTCTGTGTCAGTTGTCAGATGATGAACTATCATGCTACTACTGTTATGAATTGCATGTTTATGCATGTTTTAAATAATGGACACTTAAGAATGTAGAAGCCAGCAAGGCCTCAAATAAATGTAGTATTAGAAAAGCAGCCATGCTTTAAAAGTAGTTTTCTGTGGTGAAGCCTCGTGATGAAACAGTAAACAGTTTCAAATTAAAGCGCCGAGCTTCCAGTATGAGTATTCTTGACATTGATAAATTCAAGGTATAGGACATTCTCATTAACGTACCCTGCAGGAGTTATCCTCGGCGTTCTCTGTCGAAAATAACGCGTTAGGTAGAACCATCTAGTTCCGGTCGATTCTCGAAGCGTCTACACTGAGTACTAGATCTTTGCTAGATCGCTCAAAGTACATGTCATTCTGAACACAGAGATGTAATACTATCTCTGACACAGATTGGTCACGTGACTTCGAATCCACATTCCAATGATTCTACCAATCAAAATTCAACATGATCAGAAGACCATTGAGAGTAAAAAGAGGCGATTCTATTTCACTCCAATTATTTATCCCGATAGATAAACACAAATTTGGTGTTCTAATAAAACTAATCTATGAGATTTTCAGGAAATCATTTGAGAACTACTTTTAGCGCGAACGTGTCTATAAGGTTGTAAACTGCCTTAAGCACGTGCGATTGTGTATATACAGTAGTCGCCGCTTATTAAAAACACATTGGGACCGAACAAAAGTGTTTTTAATAAGCGGCGTTTTTATTAACCGGCACTTCCCGCTTCACCAAGCCGTTGCGTTTCTTCCACCTGTTAAACCACCCATTTGTAGCTTTGAATTCGGAGCGACCAAGCTGGGAAGCAATCTGTTCCGCCTTCTGACACAGGATTGGGCCGTTTACAGGTGTGTTGCGCGCTTGGATAGAGTCGAACCACCGCTTTAAGCCATCTTCTGTCTCTTTATCCTTCCCGCAGCGCCGACGCTTCCTTTGGCCTTGACTGGAGCCCTCTGCGATATCAGCCATAAGTTCATCTTCTTTTTTCAGTGTCTGGCACAGAAATGATGCCGACACACCCAAAATGTCAGCACCCTCCCTCAAACTTTTAGAATTTAGCTCTCGGTAGCGATCAAGCAAGTCCACTTTGTCTTTGGGTGTCATTTCTGTTCTTTTTCTTTTCTTTGGAGCTGAAGTTAAAGCCATTTTCTGATTCACTGCTTATCCAGCGAGACTAGACAGTGTTGAATTGACATCTGACGGTTTGCTGACAAGGTACGTGTAATCACTGTTCACACAAACGCTGAAGCGTCTTTAGTTGTCATCTAACGGTTTGCTGACAAGAATTCACAACCAGAGATCGACTCTGACCCTCCGAACTCGCTCAATGAAGTATAAATATTGCTGTTGTATTCAAAGTCCTTATAATTAGTAGAGTTCACAATATTACACTCTTGTGATTCGAATTTTACCGCACACAAGTTTTACATTCATGGGAAATCGATGTTTAGAAAATGAACTGACGGAAAAATGGCTGCCAGTATGGAGTGTATCACAACAAGCGGAGGAATACACTCACGATGTGATATGGCATTCAGCGTGGCTGTTCAGAACGGTGGTATGCATGTTATGGAAGAATTTAGGCTATCACGTGACCAACCTGTTGCTGAGACTATATTCACTAGTCTCAGCCTCGCTGAATGAGTACATGTATGTGGGGATGGAAAACAGTACTGTGTCATGTAAAGCTCGAATGAGTAGCAGCAGATACTTGTTTAGTTCTGGCTTGAATTGACAATTTCATTTCCCTGGCCTGGCGAGGATCGAAAATTCACTATCACCGAGTGGATAAGTGATCAACTTGCCCGCACGGCGTAATTTATAGGCCTAACTTGTCGATGATGACAAGAAAATGTCATTAAAACACACAAAAAGTTTCATTACAACTAAAATCACCGATTATATTAATAACTGACCATTTTTACACTTACAGCTAGTACTCAAACTTTACAACGCAAACAAAACACACCTGCGGGGAGTGTCGTGGTCTCGCATCAAAACTCAATGCACGAGTGATCGTTTCACTATCTGATCCGACATGGTATTCCAGCAAACAAGCAACTACTGCAGCTTCATGAAGTTATTGAAATCTCAAAGTGTGATGTCAGACATCGATTGACCGATCGAGTTCGACTGCAGCTGCCGGTTGCATTCTCGAACATTTCGTCTGCACTGAATACTATAGTATAGCTCGCTCAAATTAACTATGTGGGGGTGGAAAACAGTACTGTGTCATTTGCCATAACCATCGTGGCAAAATTATTGATGGAAAAGTTGACAAGCTACATGGCATTCCAGCAAACAAGAAACTACTGCAACTTCATGAAGTTATTGAAATCTCAAAGTGTGATGTCACACATCGATTGACCGTCGAGTTCGACTGCAGCTGCCGAATCAAACGTAAGCGCTGCTCCCAAGCTCGTTTAAGTTGCTTGTGATCGTTTCGCTATCTGATCCGACAATAATTACTAAACATTGATATCAAAAGCACTATTCAACATTTTTGGCGGGTGGTCTGCCCCGCACAACTAAAATCTACGGTTAATATCATCTCCACAAGCCGAACTACGTGAAGTTATACATTACGCCGAGTGCGCGCAAGTTGATCGACTTGATGATAGTGAATTTTCGGTCCTCGCCAGACCAGGGAAACGAAATTGTCAATTCAAGCCAGAACTAAACAGTTATCTGCTGCTACTCATTCGAGCTTTACATGAAACATTATATCACACTAGCTCGATCGTCTGCTGGCGTAGTGACTATGGTCAACTATAATCTTTGCTATGGTTCGATCGCGTTCAACTGCTAGCCAGCTAAGTACGTACGGTGAGGTTTGTTTACTTATCTTCTGTGGGTTTTGTGCAGAAAGTATACATTAAAACAGTCTAATGTGACTATTTTCGATTAGTTTTTAATCTAATTAATCTTTTTGCATGCTTTAATGTCATCCTTTTGCCACGATCTAGCGTTCATCCCATGAGCTTCTATTTTTACCAGTCTACCGGAACTAGTGGAAGTAAAGGGACGAAACTCGGGCTGAATTTCCATTTCAGAAGTGAGAATGTCCTATAGACGTTCAACGTGATTGGCCAACTTGTAAAGTTAGAGTGGAGAAAATGTGCTGGCCAAGCACGCGCCAATCCCCTATTACCCTATTGGTTTAGAGGGAGTGAATTCCTGAGACTTTGAATCAGACATGTGGCAGAGAATAAAAAGACTGCTGTCTGCTGACTCGGGGCTGGCATTCTCTGCTCTCCTGCTCCTGGCATGGAGTGGAATATCTTACGGCAGCACTGTCGTGTTGCGGAACTTAAAAGTAGATGCACTGGATGGATGGATGGCTGGATGGATGGACGGACGGACGGACGGGCGGACGGACTTACGGACGGATAGCTCGAGTTGTACAGCCAATCAGCCTTTGTGGGCTATTTTAGGCCAGTGATCAGAAAAGCCATAGGCTTGGATGGAATAAGAGCAAGTCAAGTAAACATTTCCTTACTTGTTCACTGCTCACGAAACGCGCCGGGAGTCGCCATGGCTCTAGTCCTACCCCCAACCCACGGGGGGTGGGGGCAGGGTGGTTGTCAGTATGTGCGTAAGCTGGCAAATGTTTTCCACCTACCTGCAGACCGAAGACAGGCCACAGCAGGGGAGACGGAACTTCGTCGATGCCGTACAACATCTTGTCTTTCCTCGACTCTGACGAAACCCCGGGTTTTCTGCAGTTCTCACCTCCATCTTCAAAAGTGTCATCAGCGACCCGCACTTCCTCTTTCTGGTCTCGTTCGGCAGCCATGACTGGAGAACAGTGTTGTCTCGGCAAGCTAAGATCCGGACGGCCTTGACCGACCCCCTCATACAGAGAGATAACAGGCTGGAGATGGGTGCAGGGCGCATTACCTGACGCAATGTCACGTGGTCTACACTGACACCGTCTAGACTGCGTCACTGTGGCAGCTAATCGTGGTTCCGGAATATTGGAGCAAGAGCATCAGTCGTGCTCGGCGACTGAGAGAAATTTATAGTCGTATAGAGAGCCTCAGAGTGGAACGTGTGAAAGTGGTTCGAGACCTTGACATGGGTGAGAAGTCGTGCGCTATATAAAATCATACCTCAACCTTGACCTTAAAAAAATGGTCTCATGTAATATGGGATAATTGACTGTCTTGCTCTAAGGCATTAACCTGTCAGGGGCAGTAGGTCTCGTCTCTACACTCATGAATGGAAGTCATGCATGCATGAAAGAATCACAATTAGATGAACAAATGAATGAATATTGGATGAATGAAAGAATGGAGTTTTACGGCCTATGAACCATTACAGGCTATATGAGATCATTGATCACGGCAATTTCTTGAGCTGTTTAGAGCAAGAGATGGTCAACATCAATTTCCCTAGGTATTCGTCACTCGAAAATCGCACGGGCAGACGCCGTGTCTCCATCTCACCTTCTGCCCACAGGGGCATATCCACGGAACGCTCCACCTGACGATAATCTCTGTGCTGCAGTATGGCAAGTGAGAAATGAGAAAAATGTGTTGGCATGCGAATGTACGAGGGTCGCTCTGAAAGTAATGCCTCCTATCTATTTCCACCGAAACTAATACAGATATAGGGAGCGTAATGACACCGTTGCGCGTTGGATAGAGGGGAGTTTTCACCTACCAAACACCTTTTTTTTCTCAGTCACCACCATTGACTATGCATTTTCATCCGGTGAAATAGTCATGACGTAAGAGGACTTCGGTTCAACTGAGTATTTTTTTCACAAGCTTTCATAGCTTGGTAGTAGCTCCATGATCACGTGAATGGCGAGACCGCGTCTGGGTTGAACAAGAGCCTGCATTTCGCGCTCGTGGAGCACGCGGTGGGTGTGGTAGGACAGTCCAGCCAAAATTTGCAACGTGATCTATGGTCCTCTCTCTCTCTCTCTCTCTCTCTCTCTCTCTCTCTCTCTCTCTCTCTCTCTCTCTCTCTCTCTCTCTCTCTCTTCCCCCCTCCCTCTCCCTCCCCCCCTCCTCTCTCTCTTTCTTCTCCCCCTCCCTCTCCCTCCCTCCCTCCCTCCCTCCACCCCCCCTCTCTCTCTCTCTCTCTCTCTCTCTCTCTCTCTCTCTCTCTCTCTCTCATCACAGACGGACAGAAGGAGACTGAAATATTTCTTGTCGAGTGACGCAACTGACTTTTTTGTGCACTCACAAATATATTTTGGGCAAACCATAAAGTCTACAAACACAGTAGTAGTTTGGGTAGGGTAACGCTCCCCTCTGCTGTTTGCTTTGAGGCGGTTGATTGGTTAGCTAGAAAACAGGCTGGACGAGAGACACTCAGGTATATGTGTAGGTTGGTAGGAAGGCAGGCAGACACGCAGGCAGGCAAGCTAGACTGGTGTGTGTGCGTATGTGTGTGTATGTGTGTGTGCGCGCGCACGCGCGTGTATGTGTGTGTGCGTGTGTGAGTGTATGTTTAGGCAGTCAACCAGGCAGGTAGATAGGTCGATAGATAGGCTAACTGCCAAGCTGTGAATTCACGTCCACAGTCTTGGATAGAGTAGGTTTCAGCCTCTAGAGTCCAACAATCTTATGGTCTTCACGTTTCATTGCCAGAGCCTCTGAAAAAAATTCCGTCTGAAACGTGTGCAAAGTCTGTTCTACACTCTTTGTTTGTCTTCATTTGCATTCATGGCTGCATAGAGCTTTGTAGAGGGAGGGAGGTCCAAAGAAAATAAGTCGGCGATTATGCATAAGCACACACTGAAATGCGACATGAACCTGGCTGCATGAAGTTCAGTGTTCTTATGATTTAAAAGCAACAAACGTTACTGCAGGGCGATCATACGAGTACGTGTAGGTCCGTTATGTCAATGTGCCTTGGAGTCATTCTAGTTCACTAGAGACTTCGCCTGCCGGCGAAAGAGTCTCTAGCACACTTCATATCACGGGATAGAACGATTCCGTCCGGAATATTCATAAGGAGGTCACACGAGAGGCTTGTGGGATAGCCCTCTGCTCCCTGACATACGCCGTTAAAGTAGTTCTAAGACTATTTCGCACAAAACTAATAAATTACGCTTGTTGAGGCAATAAACGACCACTTATTCGATAAAACAAAATGTCTGTGTTGACATGGAAACAAGTTTTGACATCTGAATGATTTCTGTAAAAAGTGGAAAAAATAGTATCCAAAACTAACTATTTTTGGCGCAACGATATCATGCTAAGTGTCAAGTCTATTACGCATTCATTGCGAACTGCGCTAGAGTCGCTACTGACTCGGGTTCACAGAATGCCTTGGAGTATGACCAGAGGCGGATTTCCCCGAGGCAGTCCCGGCCCATCGTACGCGATCCTCACGCGGGGCCAGAGGCTCGTTTCTTTTCGAAATGTGTTGTTTTTTATGTTCAGAGAGGAGCGCTCGTGGCAAGCACCCGCGAAGCTCCAGACTTTGGGCGCGTTTGTTAGGCCCAAAATCTCAAGATTCTCCCTCGATGGCTAGTCGAGAGCGAGCGAGACGCTCCTACAGCTAGAACAAAACGGCCAATCATCACCTGGCAAGACGGAAGAGCATGACTGCGTCCTGGCGCCAGAGTCGGTGAAGAAGTTGTCGATAGACGAAATAACTGACGATACAGATATCACATAAGTTTTTCACTTGATGAAACACACCATGGTGTCATGTCGAATGGCACGGGAACTTTTTCAAAGAAAAAAAAGCAACCCGGGTTCAACTGTAGACAATTTTGTCGAAAATGTTATACTCGATTCATTTTGATCAATTCAAGGGACATAATTCATAGAGCGTACGTGTACGGTGTTGCGTGTTTGCAAGCGATAAAAAATGTTCGGCAGTGTATCTCCAGAAATAACCTATACACCTACTCCTCAAAATGTACAAATGAACACTCTAACAGCAGATACTTCCGTGTACGTACACTTTTCCATTCTCGAACCCTGAGAAGCACATTACTGGCACTGTTCTCTCCTAACACCAGCCCAACTCGCACTGTCTCCGCCATTTTGGCTCATCCGGGTCTCTGCAGCGGGAAGCATCGAGGGAGCTCCGGACCTCCCTCGGCCTCCTGCCTTCACGGTGAGTGCGTCCTTATGAGTGAGGAACGTCGGCAACGCCTAGCCCTTGCGATTCTCACGAGATTTGGGGCCACACAAACGCGCCTTTTTATTTCAATTGAGACTGTCCACGCTGGTGCTCGCGATGAACGCTCATGTCTGAACCTCTTTTTATCATTTTCAAAAGGAAGCGCGCCTCTGGTCCCGGGAGAGGATCGCATATGATGCGTAGGATTGCCCCTGGGACCCCCCTGGAGTATGCGTACAGTGCGAGCGCGCATACGTGCGTGCACGTGAGAGTGTGTGTGCGTGTACTTAAGTGGCTTGTTGGTGTGTGTGTGTGTGTGTGTGTGTGTGTGTGTGTGTGTGTGTGTGTGTGTGTGTGTGTACTAAAATACTTTCGGTGAGAATCTGCATCAACATGGGTTGCAAAGCTTCATATGTCTACTGCTGATTCTGCACGTATGCGAGTTTGTGTGTCTGTGTGTGTATGCTTATGTGCGTATCCATGCGTGTTTGCGCCTGCGTATGCCTGTTTGTGTATGAGCATGTTCTTGTATTGTGATAAATAGCCCGAATAAATGATCGTGCATACGTACATGAGAGAGAGAGAGAGAGAGAGAGAGAGAGAGAGAGAGAGAGAGAGAGGTGGGTTGGGGTAGTAATGTATGTATGTATGTATCCCTGTATAAGTGTGCATGACTTCTGTCTTATCTTCGGTAAAGCCACATATGCAAATCAAATACCCTGAAATATTCTGGCACATTACCCGAGAGGGAATTATGATGACGTCGAAAACAATCGACAGTTTCTCTATATAAGCTATGAAATTGAGACAATAGTTGAATGCTCCTTCCATGCCGCTGTTTTCGTCTTCCTTATCATCTCTGCACTAGCAATGACGACGAAAATGGCAATGATGCGGGGAAAGAAAAGAAATCAGACGACACAGTATCGGCAATGAATTTTATTGCATTACTTGGTTATTTGACAGTATTTCGTTTCTTCATTGTGAACTATGTAGTTTGAATGGCTGAGTGCAAACTTTCCAGACACTGTTGGCTCATCGTAGCTGTCGTTCAATAGTCTGCTTTGCTGAATGGACCAAGAACACAACGACAAGAACAGTGAACACCCGTTTGAAACCACAAAACTACTACGAACATAATGGCATTGTCCAGTATTTGTGGACTAGTTCAACACAGAAAATATGGCTTAATCCTACACCAATAAAACAACAGTAACAACAACAACAACAACAACATCTTTTTTTGTTGGCCGTCGGCTTAATACAACGTGAATGAGCAATTTCAATCATTTCGAACACAAAATTAATCATCTTCTCTCGTGTTGGTAATCGCAGCTTCTTGTTTGAATTGTCCAGCACCTGTACTATGGGATGCTTCTTGTTTGAATTGTCCAGCACCTGTACTATGGGATGCTTCTTGTTTGAATTGTCCAGCACCTGTACTATGGGATGCTTCTTGTTTGAATTGTCCAGCACCTGTACTATGGGATGCTTCTTGTTTGAATTGTCCAGCACCTGTACTATGGGATGCTTCTTGTTTGAATTGTCCAGCACCTGTACTATGGGATGCTTCTGATATTAGGTTCTCTTTCTTCTTGTTTGAATTGTCCAGCACCTGTACTATGGGATGCTTCTTGTTTGAATTGTCCAGCACCTGTACTATGGGATGCTTCTTGTTTGAATTGTCCAGCACCTGTACTATGGGATGCTTCTTGTTTGAATTGTCCAGCACCTGTACTATGGGATGCTTCTGATATTAGGTTCTCTTTCTTCTTGTTTGAATTGTCCAGCACCTTACTATGGGATGCTTCTTGTTTGAATTGTCCAGCACCTGTACTATGGGATGCTTCTTGTTTGAATTGTCCAGCACCTGTACTATGGGATGCTTCTGATATTAGGTTCTCTTTCTGAAAATGCTCAAATATGGCATACGATATTTAGTATTAAACATGTATTTCATATTCATGCAATACAGGAAGTTCTGCAAGCTTACGTCGGCGTGGTTACTTTCCATTAATGCCTAAAGGATCGCGTATTTCGATGCAAAACGTTGTAACAGTAGAATCCATTCCAGATCTACGCAAGATAATGATATACTACACACAACGCACTTCTCTAGAACAACACCAAATACTCAGTTCATCAGAACTTTCGTGAGTGAACCCATCGATAGCATGACAGAGAGTCGCTTGAATGAAATAGGTCGATTTCAGGCAAAGTGGGAATACCAGAGTGCGGAAAGTAAGTTGAAGGAATGTCAATTGCTTACAGGTGTAACGACAAAAACAAAAGAGGGAGAGTACGGGAAGATCACATGCAAGCACAATGATAATAGACTATATTTTTAAATTATGTTCACTGGAGAGCGAACAATGATGGGCTGATTAGTGGTATTTACCCCCACAACCTCCTTCTCAACCCATGTTTTCCGCCTAGCAGCCGTGTGCAATGGCGAGTCATGTGAAAACCTTAAAAGTGCGATTTCAAATTCATAACAACGCTCGATTGTTATGTGGCAGCACTATCTAGAAACATCACACTACGGCGCAGAAGTAGTGGTTAAGATGGCTGCCCCACTTGCAACGTGCACCAAAGAGAAACAGCGTTTTGTCATTTGTTTTTTTTTATGGTGAAGGAGTAAAACCCATTCCAATTCACCCACAAATGAAAGCTCAGTATGATGATGCATGTCTGTCTACAAGAAATGTGCGAGTGGACTACGAGTTCCGAAACGGCGTGAGTTTACTAGCAACACTAACAGACTCGCCACGACCAGGTACCCGCCACCCCGCCTGACTGACTTAGTCTGTCCAGGGAGTTTCACCTTAACCCAGACGCGTTACTTTTTGTAACGTTTGTGTCCAACATCAGCGTCGGGCCCTGGAGTTAGGACGTAGGGACCACCAGTTGAGAGTCAAACGTGGGGTGGAGTTAGAATATAAAACTTCACCCGTTATTGATAAAAACTACGGCTACGGAACCTGCCGCCATGTTGCGCCAGATTCTGCCTATTTTCACCCTCGGTCAGGCACACCGAGTAGTGACGCCAGAGCACACTGCAGCAGTTGAAGCCATCGTGAAGGAAAATCGCCGCGCAAAAGTGGCTGAAACAGCCATACTAGTGGATATAAATCATGGATCAGCACACCATGTCCTCCATGATGTTCTGCAGTTCCACAAAGTGTCTGCAAGATGGAGGCCACGCCAGCTGACTGCAGAATTGAAAGAATGACGTGTTGACGCCTGTCAAAAACTCTTGCAGCGCTTTGAAGCAGGAGATGATGGCTTACTGAAAAGAATTTTAACAGGTTATTATGTTGTACTGACGACATGTATCACCATACTGAGCTTGCATTCGTCGGTGAATTTTGATAGATTTCACTCCTTCACTATTCAAAAAACGAACAACAGGATGCTCTTCCTATTTGGTGCATGTTGCAAGTGAGGCAGACATCTTAACACTACTGCTGCACCGTAGTATAATGTTTCTACATAGTGCTACCACCTGTCGGTCACTCTCCAAACAAGCAGTAACACAGTTGTCAACTTACAGAACAACAGAGTGTTGTGACGAAATTTTCATCTCACTTTAAAGGTTTTCATTTGACTCATTCTCGTATAAACTGTCCAAATGAATTGACAACAATGAATTCATCAGTGCTCCAAACCGACACATACAGATAGCGACAGTGATGTCAATTGCTTGAACAGAAGAACAACTTAAGTCTTAGTAATCAGAGTCAGCTACCCTTGTACTCCCTATCCCGTTCACGAAGGAGAAAGAGGGAGGAGGAGGAGGAGGAGGAGGAGGAGGAGGAGGAGGAGGAAGAGGAAGAGGAGGAGGAAGAGGAGGAGGAAGAGGAGGAGGAGGAGGAGAGGAGGAGGAGGAGAGGAGGAAGAGGAGGAAGAGGAGGAAAAGGAGGAAGAGGAGGAAGAGGAGGAGGAGGAGGAGGAGGAGGAGGCGGAGGAGGAGGAGCAGGAGGAGGAGGAGAAGGAGGAGGAGGAGGAGCAGGAGGAGGAGAAGCAGGAGGAGGAGGAGCAGGAGGAGGAGCAGAAGGAGGAGGAGGGGCCCGAGGAGGAGCAGGAGGAGGAGCAGGAGGAGGAGCAGGAGGAAGAGGAGGAGGAGGAGCAGGGGGGAGGAGGAGGAGGAGGAGCAGGGGGAGGAGGAGGAGCAGGGCGAGGAGGATGGGGAAGAGGAGCAGGAGCAGAAGGAGCAGGAGGAGGAGCAGGAAGAGGAGGAGGAGGAGCAGGAAGAGGAGGAGGAGTAGCACGAGGAAGAGGGGGAGGAGCAGGAGGAGGAGGGGGAGGAGGAGTAAGTGGGTGTGGGGGGAGGAAAAAGGAGCGGGAGGAGGAGGAGGAGAAGGAGGAGGAGGAGGAGGAGGAGGAGGAGGAGGAGGAGGAGGAGGAGGAGGAGGAGGAGGAGGAGGAGGAGGAGGAGGAGGAGGAGGAGGAGGAGGAGGAGGAGGAGGAGGAGGAGGAGGTGGAGGAGGAGGAGGAGGAGAAAGTGGGAGGGGGAGGAGTTGGAGGAAGTGGAGGGGGGAAGAGGGGTGGCTGGGGGAGGAGGAGGTGGAAGAGGAAGTAAAGACGTGGGTGGGGGAGGAATTGGTGGAGGAGGGGCTGAAGGGGTGGGGTGGGAGGAGGAGTAAGTGGAGGAGGAGGTGAAGGGGTGGGTGGGGGAGGAGGAGGTGGAGAAGGAAGTGAAGGAGTGGGTGGGGGAGGAGGAGGCAGAGGAGGAGGCAGAGGAGGAGGTGAAGCGGCGGGTTGGGGATGAGGAGGTGGAGGAGGAGGGGGAGGAGGAAGAAAGAAGGAAGAGGAAGAGACAGCACGGTTAGCAGATGCGTTAATTTATATTTCCACAAAAATCGCCACATTTGTCATATTTCCGGCGCACAACTGAACAAAAAGATCGCTATCATTCAGACCAATAGCGGAGCTTACGCGGATAACTCTAGAGTGCCGAGATGAACGCAAGAATAACAAAAGTTATGTAGAAGAATGTGCAGGAGATGCGGAATGAATAGCCGTGGCTGTACTCGTAGCAGCGACAAGACGTAGCATGGTCTACGAGACAACGTGACAGATGCTCAGCATTTTGGCGGTGCATACAGCGTCATCAAGCGCCGTCCGAGAAGACTCGATGTAGCAGCAGTCGGCATCGTCCACGTTGTCAGGCTGATTGGGTTGCCATGGCAACCCCATAGCCTCTGTGAACCCGACGCCGTTTAGCCATACCCAGGATCCTTCAGTGATGGCATCGGAACAGCCCAGCCAGACGTAGTCCCCGCTAGAGCGAAAATGGTCTGAAACGAAACGGGAGAAAGCGGAGTTGCCTCCCCTGAAGTGCACTGTACATCCACAAACTCATGGAACAAAAATGTACAATGTGATCGTTTTATTTCATGAAATAAGCCGGCATACAACAATCCCATTATAAACAGTTGGAAGAGAGGTTAAACAAATTCGTAAAGATCTTGAATCCTGTTCAAGAAACGGAAAATAAATGGATACAAACCACAGCATAATAATTTTATGTGAGGTGGTTTCTTGCTAGGCGACTTCCGTTTCACACTGAGATGAAACAGTCTGCTTTAAAATTCTAGGCCAGGGGAGCTAACACATTTGTATTTCGCGGCATTATTAAAACTGAAATTCGAAAAAACACTTTCTGTGAATGGTAAACCGGGCTGAGAATTATTAGCCGTAATAAAATTTTAAAATAATCCCAAGCCTAATGTGAGGGGGGAAAATGGCACAACCAGTCCAAAGCACCAGGAAAGCGAGACTGAGAGGACAGGTAGAGTTGCTCGCTATGGGAAACACTTCAGTTTACACGAAACACGTGGTATCAAACGGGCGGTATCGGGCGTTTTACGGGAAAACGACCTTGCATCGGTCATGTTTTGCCACTCTCAGTCACTGACGCTGGACTTCGTGAGCGAGTGATTATTGTGCGTGCACCTCGCTTGCGTGCCGCTAGGTGGCGTCTGCCTTGAGCGCGCGCCTAAGGGGAGTTCAGGAGGCGCAGTGCTTCAAAGCGCTTACTCAGCGCTGCACGTGATTCACTCCTGAACGGCAATTTTGGGGCGCGATTCACTCAGCGCTGAGCAGCGCTGTGATTCACCAATCCGACGTGCAGCAGGATGATTTCGCATCATTTCAAAATGGCGTCTTCGATCCCGCACTGGCCGTGTAGCGTGGAAAATAGTAACCCGTGGAAAACAGTAACCGGAAGTCATCGCAGAGTTATCTGCGAGGGACGTGCTGAGAATTCCACTCTAAAAAGAGACGGCACCCGCCACTCCGCCTGACTGACTTGGCACGCCTGGGAAGTTATGCTAAGATCCGGCCGCGTAAATATATCTACGTTTTGTGACAAACGTCTTTCTCGGCGGTACTGTACTCCATGCACCTTAATGGTGCGCGTGATTCGGGTGTAATCTTAAGCTAAACGACGTTTATTGGCGCTGCTGAAATGGTCGAAGTCGGAAACATTCGGAACGTCGTTTAGCTTAAGATTACACCCGAATCACGCGCACCGTTAAGGTGCATGGAGTACAGTACCGCCGAGCAAGACGTTTGTCACAAAACGCAGATATATTTACGCGGCCGGATCTTAGCATAACTCCCCGGGCGTGCCAAGTCAGTCAACGGTCGCGTTTTATAAAACCAGACTACAAACAGACTACAGGGAGGTGACTCCCATATTATTTCCGGCAGGGGAGACGGCTTTACACGGGGAAAAACTTTTTTGAACGCTACATCATGTGTTAAACTACACAAATGCACCAAAACCTCGTAAAGCAACTAATGCGTCGTTTGTCGGAATATATTCCATGCGAAGAACAGGTGCAGGAGCGGTAAATTGCATAAAGCACGTCCCTCGCAGATAACTCTGCGATGACTTCCGGTTACTGTTTTCCACGGGTTACTATTTTCCACGCTACAGGCCGTCGATGCGTTAAATACCCCTCAGAAACATCATTTTGGGACTGGAACGGGCTTTATTTGCCCCAAGCGCCCTGTATGCGCGAGTAATGGCAAGTAAGGATGACACCGTAGTGGACTTTATTCATGCAGAATACATTTAAACGTGCATAAACGATGTCTGTGGCGAAGAAAACACTTTCTTCGCGTCTATCAACACAACATGGGGCGCAGAAGATTTACCTCCCCTTTAACAAGTGAAGCGCTGCACAAAATTTGGTTCGTTCAGGAGTGGCATGAAGCGCTCAATTGCCAACATAAAGCGCTCATGCAGCGCTGAGTACTTCTGAACAAGCCTCTAGTGTCGATGCTAATATAGTGGCTGCGCTCGATTTGTCCGCCTGAATCCGCCGGCGGGCGAGACGGGGCACCGGCGGGTTTTTTGTTGCGCTCGATTTCTTCAGGTCACATGACCGGCGGATCACCCGGAGAACCGCCGGGTCCGCCCTCAGGTTTTCTAAGGCGAACGAAGATCCAAGATGGCGACGACCAGACTAGGGTTTATGTTTTGTGACGCTTCGACACTGAAAATATTCGATAATTCGTTCTCCGCTGACTCATGTGTGCCTTAATTTGTCACCTCGCTGCAATCTCCGCTGGACAATTGAAGTAGATTACGATTTTTTTCTTTATTGTGTGCACGATGTGTGGTTGACGGTGAGAAATCCTGCATTAAGTTCGAATTGACAATTCTCTCGCAAAGGGACGTAACTCTACATTCTGACCTCCCTTTGCGTAAAGGAAAATCGCTCGAGTGCGCCGTCTTAGTGTATATAGGGTCTTTGACTGCAGTAGGCTCAGGAGTCACTTATCAGGGCATAGGTAGTGGTAATGAAAATGTTCAATTTACACAATAACCTCAAACCTTACCATAAACCAAGAAGACAGCACATTTAGTCATCATCGCTACCGCTGTCTATAGTAACTTGCAAACACCACAATTGTGCCGCCATGTTGATCAGCCGAAAGCGCTCGATTGGCACGAAAGCTGTCGATTCGCCTGTCACGTGACGGCGAACAGCCGGTCACGTGGCGGCAGACCGTCGCCAGCGGATTCCGGCGGTTAAATCGAGCGCAGCCAGTAATACATACACGGAGGTTCATTTTTGGGGGGGGTTTCCTCGCGTGAAAGTAATTTCCCTCCTTACCAGATGGAAACATCAATAATAAAGAGAAATTAGTAAGTAAGCAGAACTGTACGTTCCACTTCTTGATAACGCTTAGTTTAGGAGCACCGACAAGAGCAGCAGCAACCACGGCTACGCCGACACAATTAGAAACAAGACAGCGATGACGACGACGAGGATGACTAGCAAGCACTACTACAAACGATGTCAAAGGCGATGACGATATCGAGAAATCGAGACGCATGTATAATATTTTTCTTTACGAGTCCTGTCCATTCCTTCAAGTTACCTCTGTGATCATCAAAATGCTTGGCAAATCAACAAAATTATCAAGATCATCATAATCATCACATTCACCTCTATCATCATTATCTTCATAAACATTGAACGAAGATGAAATAAAACAGATATGACATGATAAACTATCTCCAACATTCTTGCTGGTGTGGAATATTGACTCGCATAACAGGTGCCGTGTATAATCAAAGACAAAATCGTAAAATACAATAATCAAAATCATCATCACCATCATCATCATCAGCAGCAGCAGCAGCAGCATCGTAGTCTACGTCATCATCATCCTTGGCCTTATTGGTCTGCTGACGACGTTGAAGATTTCCTCAATGATAATTTTCAATAATGATGAGGATTTTAAAAATGACGACGACGACGGTGACGATGACGGTGACGGTGACGTTGATGCTGATGG
>JAWQFJ010001139.1:55853-73353 GCA_034096865.1 Theodoxus fluviatilis
GATACCGAGAGGGGTAATACCGAGGGGGTGATGGGGGGAGTGGTACCGGGTGGATGATACCGAGGGGGTGATACCGAGGGGGTGATACCGAGGGGGGTGATACCGAGGGGGGCGATACCGAGGGGGTGATTCTTATGGGGGTGATACCGAGGGGAGTGATACCGAGAGGGGTGATATCGAGGGGGGGATACAGAGGGGGGTGATACAAAGGAGAGTGAAACCGAGGGGGGATACCGGGGGTTTGATATCGAGGAGGAGGATACCGAGGGGGGGGGTGATACCGAGGTAGGGGGGTGATACAGAGGGGGGTGATACCGAGGAGGGTGATACCGAGGGGGTGATACCGAGGGGGGGTGATACCGAGGGGGGGATGATACCGAGGGAGGGGGTGATACAGAGGGGGGTGATACCGAGGGAGGGGGTGATACAGAGGGGGGTGATACCGAGGAGGGTGATACCGAGGGGGTTACCGAGGGGGGATATGTAAAGGTAAAGGTGCCTGGCATTCTGTATCCTATAGACGACCAAGAGAGTCTGTCGCTGTTCGGTCACGTGTTAAAATGGATGCGCACCTTCTAAAATACGTCATTCGTGAAGGTAAAGGTCATCTTAGTGGGAAAATCACTGGCTTTCTTAAAATATCGAGACACTTCGGCCATTCTTGGAGGGCGCGCAACAATTCTAGCACCGATGTTTTGAAGGCGCTGCAGATGCTGATGTTGTTCTTGCGTGGCTCCTGCCAACAAGCTGTTACAGTAATCCAGACCCTAAATTTTATCCTAAAAACACATCAGTTCCCTAAGGGGTGTGCCACGGTTCTGTGAGCACGCACCAAATTTGACTGCAACAATGTTAAGTCTTTACAGGCAACCGGCTAAACTTCTGAGTGGGGTGAATGGACTGACCAAAGCAGTTGCTTACACCCAGGCCCCGTATTCACAACGGCGATTTGTCTTTTTAACACTCGATTTATCCCCTAGCCCCGCGTTATCTTGATCGGTTAGATAAGGTACGCTCGTCAGAGGATCCTAGGTTGCGCTTTGCCATATATACTGGTTTCCAGCCAAGGGAGAGCGGAACAGGCAGTTGGAATCGTCTGAGTTTAGAGATAAATCGGAGTTAAAATAAATCGCCGATAAATCGCCGTTGTGAATACGGGCCCAGATCTGCTGACATAAAGTTACCCACCGAGTGTTGTCAAGTCTTCCAGTGCATTGCTCCTCTGGCTTGTAACGTCACCCACAGCGTCAGAGCTTGCAGTGTCTGCATTAGTGCTGCGAGAGGTGGCAGCGCCAGTAGTTGAAGTAGCGGGGGTCGTATCAGTAGTACTGGTGTCAGTAGCTGTCGTGGTGGGGGTCGTATCAGTAGTACGGGTGTCGGTAGCTGTCGTGGTAGGGGTCGTATCAGTAGTACTGGTGTCGGTAGCTGTCGTAGTGGGGGACGTATCAGTAGTACTGGTGTCGGTAGCTGTCGTGGCCGGGGTCGTATCAGTAGTACTGGTGTCGGTAGCTGTCGTGGTGGGGGTCGTATCAGTAGTACTGGTGTCGGTAGCTGTCGTGGCGGAGGTCGTATCAGTAGTACTGGTGTCGGTAGCTGTCGTGGCGGGGGTCGTATGAGTAGTACTGGTGTCGGTAGCTGTCGTGGTAGGGGTCGTATCAGTAGTACTGGTGTCGGTAGCTGTCGTGGCGGGGGTCGTATCAGTAGTACTGGTGTCGGTAGCTGTCGTAGTGGGGGTCGTATCAGTAGTACTGGTGTCGGTAGCTGTCGTAGTGGGGGTCGTATCAGTAGTACTGGTGTCGGTAGCTGTCGTGGAGGAGGTCGTATCAGTAGTACTGGTGTCGGTAGCTGTCGTGGCGGGGGTCGTATCAGTAGTACTGGTGTCGGTAGCTGTCGTAGTGGGGGTCGTATCAGTAGTACTGGTGTCGGTAGCTGTCGTGGTGGGGGTCGTATCAGTAGTACTGGTGTCGGTAGCTGTCGTGGTGGGGGTCGTATCAGTAGTACTGGTGTCGGTAGCTGTCGTAGTGGGGGTCGTATCAGTAGTACTGGTGTCGGTAGCTGTCGCGGCGGGGGTCGTATCAGTAGTACTGGTGTCGGTAGCTGTCGTAGTGGGGGTCGTATCAGTAGTACTGGTGTCGGTAGCTGTCGTGGCGGAGGTCGTATCAGTAGTACTGGTGTCGGTAGCTGTCGTGGCGGGGGTCGTATGAGTAGTACTGGTGTCGGTAGCTGTCGTGGTGGGGGTCGTATCAGTAGTACGGGTGTCGGTAGCTGTCGTGGTGGGGGTCGTATCAGTAGTACGGGTGTCGGTAGCTGTCGTAGTGGGGGTCGTATCAGTAGTACTGGTGTCGGTAGCTGTCGTGGTAGGGGTCGTATCCGTAGTACTGGTGTCAGTAGCTGTCGTGGCGGAGGTCGTATCAGTAGTACTGGTGTCGGTAGCTGTCGTGGCGGGGGTCGTATCAGTAGTACTGGTGTCGGTAGCTGTCGTGGTGGGGGTCGTATCAGTAGTACTGGTGTCGGTAGCTGTCGTGGCGGAGGTCGTATCAGTAGTACTGGTGTCGGTAGCTGTCGTGGCGGGGGTCGTATGAGTAGTACTGGTATCGGTAGCTGTCGTGGCGGGGATCGTATCAGTAGTACTGGTGTCGGTAGATGTCGTGGTAGGGGTCGTATCCGTAGTACTGGTGTCAGTAGCTGTCGTGGCGGGGGTCGTATCAGTAGTACTGGTGTCGGTAGCTATCTCGGCGGGGGTCGTATCAGTAGTACTGGTGTCGGTAGCTGTCTTGATGGGGGTCGTATCAGTAGTACTGGTGTCGGTAGCAGCAGTGATGGCGGTCGTAGCAGCAGGCGATGTGTCGCTGGCATCTATGGTGGCGATTGTAACAGACGTGCTATGGCTTGCTGGAAAAGGTGAAAGGGTACAAGAAGTAGAATGAGGTTCTACAGCCAGTCAGCCTTTGTAGGCCATGTAAGGCGGTCCACAACAAAGCACTAGAGCTGGACAGAGTACGAGCAAGTCAAGTCTCGATTTCCCTAGTTCTTCACCTGATACAAATCGCGTAGGGAGACATGGTGGGTCTAATCTGACCCCCAACCCACGGGGAACAAGAGTAGTAGAGGCAATTACTTTAGCAGCAGCGGTGGTGATAGTCTTAATATACATGCATATGCTATGACTTGCTGAAAAAGGTGAGAGTATACCTGTAATTGAACCGGTTGCATTGATAACAGCAACAGTAGGTAAGATCGTAAAAGGCATGCAATGGAGTGCTACAAAGGACCCAAGTGAAGTATGGCTGTTGTATTGATAGCGGCAGTTGTGAATGTTGCATTGCATAAGCTATAGTATTCTGAAACTGGTGATGGTGTAGTAGTGGTCGAATCGGTGTGATATGGCTTGCTATAACAACTCCTTCCACAGGTCCGCTCGTCCAAAATATGAACTATGTTCCCATATTATATTATGATAGTACATGGTATTGGGGATTGAAAACAACAAAGTTCTCACTTCGATCGAATTTTTAAAACAGTGAAAAATAATATCTTTTAAAAGTGCGGCTTTGTATGGCAAGGATTGCCTCCCTTTCGATGCAAAACTATACAGGAGTTACTTCCCGTGACACATTTTGGTAGTTTTGGCTAATCAGAAATTAGGTCAGATTTACTGCGGAGTTTCCACCATAGCCGCGTGTGCATGTGCAAATACATTTCCAAAATGTAAACAATGACTACATCAAGCCTTTTACCAATATTACGTGGGCAAAAGCCTTGGATTTTGCTTCTGAGTGGAAATTACTTGATGGGGAAGCGAGTTCTGTCAGTGTCGCGTTCAGTGAACAGGTTGAACGAGGGGTTATCGGCGTTGGTAACTGTGGGTTCCATCGTATGATCGTTGGTGTTATCAACGATTAACGTGCAATGTGAAACTTCAGCGAAAAAAACGGCTGGTCTCCAAAAACACTGTGTCTGACAATGACGCCTCAATAGACTCCAGCAACAAGCGTGTGACAAGAGGGAAATCTGTTTCATCCATTGGAAAACTTCCAGCCAGAAATATTCATCTCTTAAACAAAGATCAGGTTGGCTTTGAAAAGTATCAGTTTCAGACCACAAAATCTATAGTTTGTTTCTTACAATCTTACAAATCAGAACATTTTTAGCATGACCAATTGAGTAGCAATTCTATATTGTCAAATGTTATATATATATACATGTAATCATTGCATTAAAAATTCAATTAAACAGGTGAAACAATTCAGAATAAAGAAAGAAGCCCAAATATGAAATGCAAGCAAGAAAAACATTTCAAATGCTAAGGCATGGTTACACTGGAATTTCGTTTATAAGGACTTGACTCTCAAGCTCAGAGCTCTCCTTAGCCCAAGCAACTTAATGGATTAATTTCTAAACATTAAAATGCAGATTCATAGCGATATGCTCAAAGAAACTATCTTTAAGATGACAGGTGTCCATTCATCATTTCATGCATATTAAGAATAGTTTAATAATGTATTCTCAGGTTAATAATAATCTGCCCCATTGATTATGTTTGATCCTGTTAGAGTTTCAAATTTGAACTTCAGCACCTCAAGGGAACACTACCACCACACACTCTAATGTTTAGCTTGTGTCAGAGTGCAATAATTCACAGTTTTGTGCATATGAAGAGATGTTCTTTTTCATTCAACTCTTCCAAAATTTGAGCCAGGTTCTTTTTGGGGTGCTGTGCACAGCCAAAGACTACGCTGTGTTGAGCTGTGCACTGAGCTTCAGTGCAATCCTACCATAAGTATGAATGTAGTGTCCAGACAGAATGTCCACGACGAGTCTCTAAGCGCGAAAGATCCGTCTGACCAACCAATCAGGATGCAGCATCGGCGACAACGACGAAAGTGGACATCGGACTTTGAAGTAGATGATTAACGACGTTGATTTCGTACTTAGGATACTTGTCGCAATTTCAAAAACCATTTCTGGCAAGTCAAAACATCGGCGAAGTAGGCGTTAGCGCCGCCCAAATAGAACACAGATTGACAGCAGCGTACTCGACCCATGATGTCACCTTGAGTCGCTGCATCTGTCATCTCGTCAAAATCCCGTACTGTACTGGGAGTGGTAAGACAACTTTTCTTTGTCGATGAGGTTTTAGTTTTCTCTGCACCGGAATCACAGAATCAAACGGTTTTGGTCTCAACTGTCCGCGATTACCGTTGCAAATACATACCCTGGAAAGGCAAACAGCGGTAGTGCGTTGCGGACTGGACGTGCACACAGATCTCATGTCGTCCGCACGGTCTGAAGTGACAAGGTTTGACTCCAGACTGGAAGATAAAGAAAAAGCTTAAGTATGCATCAAACACGTTCTTTACATTCTGGTGAGTGATGGTGGTAGTGGTGGTGATGGTGGTGGGGGTGGTGGTGGTGTGGTGTGGTGGTGGTGGTAGTGGTGGGGGTGGGGTGTTTATTGTTCGCATTTGCTCTTTGCTTTGCTTGCTTGCTTGATGATTTGCATTGACCGATCGACTGGCTTTCTAGAATATGTATATCTTCTGTTGGAACCTATGAGGTGCCTTTGAATTTTGATAAAACAAACTTTTGTGACAGTTTTTTTTAAGGTGACAAGAAATCATATTCTTCCTACTAACTTGCCTTTATCTACAAGCCCGGATTCGACAGTTTTCCTGAGCCAATTCTAAACAAAGATTGCATGAACCCAAACTCTCTGAAAATCTCCTTACGTCTTTTACCTGACAATCCGTCTTGTTCCTCACAATGGACACTCGGACGCTCTGTTCCCCACGCACGGGGACTGGGATGGGTACAGGCCTCGGGGGATGAGGACTGAGAAAACACAGTTGGGTGGCGTATTGGAAGCTGCAAGCTTTGCACGGTGTCCAGTACACACACAGATGCTGACAGCTCTCCAGTCTTCGGGCCTGTTGTTTGACCGCGTCCATATTGTCAGTCTCCCATCCCCAGCTCAGCCCCTCCATCTCCATGCATAGTTCCCCGCCAACACATGCACTCAAGCTAAGGAGCACATGGAGAGTGGAGGAAAGGAGAAAGGACGCAAAGCAATACGAACGCATTGGTACGTGAAGGGGTGACGGGGTTTCGATTAGTTGGACGCAACCGAAGGCAGAGAAAGAGTGGTATTTACGTCCCACAGAATGTCCGCTTGGTTTTGATACAGCTGATGGAAAATCGTTCAGGACGACTGGTGTTCAAGAGTCCGTAGCGTACCGCAGTAATTCCGCTTTGTTTAAACGTCATGGACAGAATCAGGGTCTGGGAACTGTTTACATTGTCTGCAGAAGTACAGCTTGCCTTGAACACAATCAACGGAAAAGAGGTCACGACCACTGGTTTCTTGCTAGGTTTGGACGCAACCAATGGAAGCAGAGTCTTGAAGTTTGTTGCTAAATTGTCTGGAGCGTCCTACAGAAATAATGCTTGTTAGGACGCAATCAATGGAAAGAGGATCTTGAAGTTTTGTGGTGAGTACTCCACAACGTCCCACAAAAGTTCCGCTTGGTTTGAACGCAACCAATGGAAAAATCTTGAAGTTTGGTGTTGGATAGTCCGTGACATCATACAGAAGTTCTGTATGGTTTGGAAGCAACAAAAGGAAAATGATAACGACAACTGGTAGTATAATAATAATAATAATAATAATAATATAATAATAATAATAATAATAATAATAATAATAATAATAATAATAATAATAATAATAATAATAATAATAATAATA
The DNA here is from genome assembly GCA_034096865.1 of Theodoxus fluviatilis. NCBI lineage: Eukaryota > Metazoa > Mollusca > Gastropoda > Cycloneritida > Neritidae > Theodoxus > Theodoxus fluviatilis. Next base: position 62,599 of record JAWQFJ010001139.1, read on the forward strand.
ATAATAATAACTTGTAGCTTCCAGAAGAGCTTTTACTTGGTTTGGGCACAAGCAAAGGATAAAAGGTAATGAATATACCGCTCAGGGGCTCAAGAGACTGCCACAGGCAATGCTTGAGATCTAATGTCTGAGTACTGGCTGCAAGACGGAATGCCAGCCCCAGAGATCAATCAAACGCTGAATTCTGCGTGGACATGAGACTGCTGCTGAAAGAAGTGTTGGAGTTCTTTCGCTCACTGTCGCTTTGGTCGCGATACGTTCAGGGACGGACAGATGTACGGTAGCTCTGAAAAGACAATGAAAAATGTTGTGTTTCCAATTTTGCACCAAACAGCTGTAAATATAACAGTGTTGACCGACAAATGAATACGTTGAACGGCCGCTCACATTCTCCGCCAGTAGATCTCTGCCTTGATGGAGCGAACCCCCCTCCCCCACCTCCACCCCACCCACCAAAAAAGAGAGAAAAAAAGAGAAAAAACCCTCATGTAAACTGAAGCATCGCTCGACGTGAAGTACTATCGTGCGTAATTAGTTGCCTGAATCTGTCTGCATTGCTACTTTAAGGGTGGGTGGGTGGGGATGGGGGTGGTGGGTGTATCTGTGTGTGTGTGTGTGTGTCTGTGTGTGTGTATGTGTGTATGTGTGTGCGTGTTTGTCTCTCTGTCTCTCTGTCTCTCTGTCTCTCTGTCTCTGTCTCTGTCTCTCTCTCTCTGTCTCTCTCTCTCTCTCTCTCTCTCTCTCTCTCTCTCTCTCTCTCTCTCTCTCTCTCTCTCTCTCTCTCTCAGAAGTTGTACATGAATCCGAGCACACAGTGACAACAGAAGACAAATTGCGTTTGACCTCTGACCTCCCGGCAATTGATGAGCACGAATAGTTCGGCAAGTGCACAGAAACAGGTGGGGAAAATGACTCTGACACAGGTGATGATTTGACAGTGCACCATTCTCTGCCAGACGGTCCAGACAGCACACCAGTAAATGAAGAGGATGTGCCGAGCTGCGTCAGGGAAGTTCTCCACGAACTGCGCCGTGTAAACGCGTCAGTCAGGTCGAGTCTCCCACTCGTCTCAGAAGAAAAGCCATCCGAGGAACACAAGGAGCAGGATCGTGCAACTGTACTTAGATCTCAGACTTGGGCCAGCGTCAGACAGAGATCTACCCCCCCCCCCCCCCGAACAACTCCAAGAAGTTCGTCTGCCAGGTGCAACTCCAGCCAGTGACCCCGGGCGCATCATCAGAGAGGGAGGAGAAAGACCGACCTTGAGACAGCAGCCACCAAGGCGGGCAGCACGGAAAAAATTATTCGCTGTGCTTTGCTTGAGACTCTGGTTCTGTTTCGTGTTCTGCGACCAAAACAAGACTGGCTACCAGTTTTGTAAAGTGTTTCATAATTAATGTTTCTTGCGCGATTGTAATTGCAACAGGCCCGAGGCCTATGCAATAAAATGTTTCGTTCGTTCGTTCTCTCTCTCTCTCTCTCTCTCTCTCTCTCTCTCTCTCTCTCTCTCTCTCTCTCTCTCGCCATTAATAGTGCAATGAAAGCTATCAGATACTGGCTAAAACTGACCAAAATGTCTGATGACAGGCTACCTAAGCAAGCCTATCTCATGCTAGCCAATGCAAAGATCCCAGATAAACTCAATTGGGCCAAATCAGTTGAAGATACTTTGTGTAAGGCCGGATATGCATTTATCTGGAGGAGCGGAGGCATTACTACTACCGAAAGAAGCTTTCTAAGCAAGCTGAAAATTAGGTTGCTTGATTGTAACAGGCAGACGTGGAACAGCAAAATACACGATAGCGAAAGATTCCGAATGTATAGATCCTTCAAAACTACGTTAGAATGTGAGAAGTACCTAGATTTCATGGATATAAAAAAATTCAGAGATGTACTGATCCGATTTAGATGTGGAGTAAATGAGTTGCGAGGAAATAATCAGTTCTCGCACAGATATAGTGAAGACCAGCAATGCCCCTTCTGTGGTGTAATAGAAAATGAGAAACATTTTTTGTTCGACTGTCCCTTGTACAATGATTTACGTAACAGATACATTAAGGAATATCTGAAATGTCCTGAGGCCACTGATGCTACCTTTTTAATAAATGGATGTGGTTTTATGAAAACACGCAGGGTGGCAATGTACATTTATTATGCCTTCCAACTACGAGATCAGTGTCTGACTTGTCCAGAACAAATCACCTAAAGCAATGCTGTCTGATTGTACATGTAAATAATGTGTCAAATGATTGCTACACTTGCACAACCTAGACAGTAATGTATGCGAGTATGTACTTCCAGTTGTTTATGCCATACCTTCTCAATGTTGATAGAGAATGCGGAGCTCCTGACATGGAAGCAAGTCATGTATGTACTTGTGATGGGCCGGTGGCCTGAACAATAAAGTCAGTCAGTCTCTCTCTCTCTCTCTCTCTCTCTCTCTCTCTCTCTCTCTCTCTCTCTCTCTCTCTCTCTCTCTCTCTCTCTCTCTCCACTCTCCCTGCTCTGGCCATCCGAGCAGCACGTATCCGCTTTGCTCCTGACTTTTTCAAGCTTCTTCGTCAAAGTAGAAAACAATGCCAGTTACTGGACTCCCAGCTGCATTAGAGGGCGTAATGTCAACACTCCTGGCTACAGAAATGCTGTCTTCATGGAAAGTGGACGGTATGGCAAGACAAACAGTCGTCGTGCTGCGCTTCACTCACGGTCAGCCATTACCACAGCGCACGGGCTTACAAGGAACGTGGAAGAGAAAACCTCCTGCGCAAGTACATCGGGACAGGCAACGAGCTCAACTACACCGTGAGTCAAGAAACATGTCAATGACTTACCCTTCTGACGCGCTGCTTGAGGGTTGTGATTCTGGTGCTAATCCCGAGGTTGTACTAGAATCCGAGCACACAGTGACAATGAAGGACAAATCGCGTTTGACCTCTGACCTCCCGGCAATTGATGAGCGCGGACAGTTCGGCGAGTGCACAGAGACAGCTGGGAAAAAGGACTCTGACACAGGTGCTGGTTTCACAGTGCACCATTCTTTGCCAGACGGTCCAGACAGCACACCAGGGAATGATGAGGATTTGCCGAGCTGCGTCAGAGAAGTTCTCCACGAACTGCGCAGTATGAACGCGTTAGTCAGGTCGGGTCGTCTCGGAGGAAAAGCCATCCGAGGAATACAGGGATCAGGATCGTGCGGCTGTACTTGGATCTCGGACTCGGGACAGCGTCAGACAGAGATCTACCCCCCCAGAGCAACTCCAAGAGGTTCGTCTGCCAGGTGTAACTCCAGCCAGTGACCCCGGGCGCATCATCGGAGTGAGAGGAGAAAGACCGACCTTGAGACAGCAGCCACCAAGGCGGGCAGCACGGAAAAAATGATTCGCGGTGCTTTGCTTGAGACTATGGTTCTGTTTCGTGTTCGGCGACCAAAACAAAACTGGCTACCAGTTTTGTAAAGTGTTTCATAATTAATGTTTCCTGCGCGATTGTAATTGCAACAGGCCCGAGGCCTATGCAATAAAATGTTTCGTTCGTTCGTTCGTTCTCTCTCTCTCTCTCTCTCTCTCTCTCTCTCTCTCTCTCTCTGTTTGTCTCTATTTTTGTCTATTTTTGTCTATTTTTGTCTCTATTTTCGTCTCTGTTTTTGTCTCTACTTTTGTCTCTATCTCTGTCTGTCTGTCCGTCTGCCTGCCTGCCTGCCTGTCTCTCTTTCTTTCTGGCCCTTTCTCTCAATGTATCTCTCTCTTTCTCTCTCCCTCTTTCTTTCTCCCTCTTTCTGTGTATTTCTATCTCTCTTTCTCTCTCTCTGTCTCTCTCTCTCCCTCTCTCTCTCTCTCTGTCTCTCTCTCTCTCTCTCTCTCTCTGCCCCCCTCTCTTTCTTTCACTCTCACTCTCTCTCACTCATTTGGATACATACATGCCCACGTGCGCACACAAACAAACAAACAAACACACACACACACATCCACACGCACATCCACACACACATACACGTACGCACGTACGCACACACACACGCACATATTGCCGCAGCTCGTTGCTGCCTATAGAATGCATAATAATGAAACATCAGGATATGAGTTTCCAAGTTTACCTACTGACAATACAAAAACTAACTCTGATAACACGTGAAAAAAAGACATGCAAGCCCCCCAAAGGTAGTAAAAAGAAGGTAAAAAAGTAAAGTATGATAAGCATATATACAGTTTATATATATACATTTTTTTCCAAACCAGAGATACTGTCCAGGATAGCACAAACAACAGCAGCATTGGCAAAGTTGAAGCCAATATGGCGTGACAGAAATATCACTCTCGCGTCGAAGATCAGGCTCATGCGCACGCTGGCCATCTCCGTATTCTTGTATGCATGCGAGTCCTGGACACTCACATCTGAACTACAGAGACGGATACAAGCCCTGGAAATGAGATGCTACCGCAAGATTCCGAACATCTCATATAAAGACCATGTCACGAATGAGGAAATCAGCAACAGGATCAGGAGAGCATTTGGACAGTACGAAGACCTTCTCTCAATCGTGAAAAGCAGAAAGCTGAAGTGGTACGGTCACGTGTCAAGAGGCAGTGGGCTGGCCAAGACCATCCTGCAAGGTACCGTACCAGGTGGGAGAAGGAGAGGCAGGCAGAGAAAGAGGTGGGAAGACAACATCAAAGAGTGGACAGGCTTGACCTTTGCTGACTCACAGCGAGCCACAGAGGATAGAGATCGATGGAGGAAGATTGTTCGAAAGTCATAGTGGTGCCCCAACAACCCATATCAGGGTTAAGGGACTGAACTGAACTGAACTGAACTGATATACATTTGGAGAAAAGCGTAATGTGCCAACAGAGAAACACATTTCTGACATCGCGCAGAAAACCCCACACACAAATCCCCCAAAAAGTAGTTCAAACAAACAAACAAAACACAAGAGAAACTACAACAATACAAGCATATTCTAATCTATGGAGAAAAGCGGAACCTGCCAACGAAGCACTCGGTGATGTTACACAATGAATACCGAAAGAGATGCACCCTAAATCCGCCATTCCTTACCTCAAGGAGTTCTGGTCTCCTCCCAGGACGCACGAGGCCCAACGTTTAAAGTCGTGGATAAAAACCAGCCACGCCGTGATCAAAGACGCAGAGGCATGACGCACCTGGCCGTGCGTGCAATCACAGCAATCACTGCGCCATTGCGCAGTGTGTGACCCTCCTTCACGAGCTCGCATAGAACTGGTGAGCGTTGCAGGTCGATACGCGGTGGGCATATACTTTCTCATTCCTCTAGGCCTTGATTGGTCTTTCACCTGCGCCCACACGAAAGTAATAAAGACACACAAACGACCTCGGGGAACTTAACGTATACGCCAGTTCTGCAACGCTCCTTCTGGGCATCTCAGGAAGGTCCCATTATAATGATGCCAAAGAGGCGTTCAAAGCCCTATTTTATTGCCATACCATAATGTTACTGAATGGTAATTGATATGGATCATAAGTAACACGTAGGAACTAGATCATTACTCAGACAAACAACCATCTCTAAACAAACAATGGTGGCCTTTATGTCCGTGTGTGTCTCATAGCCAGTGGCAACAAACGTGTTTCTCAGCGTGTCCCAGGTCCACTGTAGCTAACGCTGCCACATTCCGTATTCTAGCAGTGACTTCACTTGCACTGAGGAATGAGGCAGTTTCTGTCCTGCGTGGGTAATCACTGTACAACTGTATCAAATCATGACAGTTATGGTAAACTGAGATGAGACCTTTTCCCGAGAGTGTCAGAAAGTTTCATGCTCGAAACATTTGTGGAAGAGAGCCTATTTCCCTTGTAGACTGTCTGCTCTTTCATCATCTTGGGAGTTCTTGCACCATCGAAACAGCCACGAAGAAAATGCAGTGAAGTTATTATGAACGTCAAGTCTACTGCGCTGCTTCCCGCTTGTCAGGAAGGCTTCATTATACTGAGATGGAGACGTTAAGGTGGTCGCTGAGTCATAGTAGAACTCTGATTTTTGCAAGGACCTCACAACCTGCCAAGTTTAGTCGTTGGTTTACCAGAGTTTGCAGCGGCACCATGTAGTTTTTATCATAACTGTTGCTCAGCAACAGCCAGGCGCAGTTGCCTAGGGTGTGGATGCTGATATCACAACTGTTGCTCAGCAACAGCCAGGCACAGTTGCCTAGGGTGTGGATGCTGATATCATAACTGTTGCTCAGTAACAGCCAGGCACAGTTGCCTAGGGTGTGGATGCTGATATCATAACTGTTGCTCAGTAACAGCCAGGCGCAGTTGCCTAGGGTGTGGATGCTGATATCATAACTGTTGCTCAGTAACAGCCAGGCACAGTTGCCTAGGGTGTGGATGCTGATATCATAACTGTTGCTCAGCAACAGCCAGGCGCAGTTGCCTAGGGTGTGGATGCTGAAAGCGCTTTGGACTCGTTTGAAAGGGCATTGCAGGAAAGGAAGGCATGATTAAGCACACACTTATCGTGACTAGGGTGTCATCAAAATATAAACTTGGCAATGCTTCTTCTTCTTGTTGAATGCAGAAAGTAAATAATCTCACATGTAATTATTCCTATGCATGAGTAAAGTTTAGTCTTCCCGAACCACAAGGTAAACATCAATCTATTAAATGTTATTGATATTGCAAGCAGCCCTTTTCACGAAATATGTGCTTCCCTTATACCTCCCTGTCGCTGTTTGAAAATCGATGTTGTGCAAACATTGTATGGTTCGGAAGGTGCCACTTTGTGTCAGAGGCCATGGACTGCAGCTGGAAGGAATAATCGATATAAGCACATGAAAACCACTGCTCTCTCTCTCTCTCTCTCTCTCTCTCTCTCTCTCTCTCTCTGAGCGAGTTTTCGCGTCAACTATAGTGACTCGAGTCGAACCGGAGGTCGCGAAAACTCGCTACGGTACGACCGGAGTGACGTCACCGGTTAACCAAAGTTCAACCTTGGCCCCAGCGTACGTTCACTCCAGTTCCAAGATGGCTGCCATGGCGAGGAGAGAAACTTCTGCAAATGTTTTTTCACAAAGTTACGGATTGTGAGAACACAATTGTTGTAAATCAATTAACCTTTCAAAAATTAAGGATACTGGGTTGGATACTGTCTTGGTTTTAATGCATTTTATTTTAGCAGTGATGTTTATTTTGGGAAGAAATGAGGTCAACGTGAGTTTGGGTGCGATTTCTGACTTTCAGCAGCGCAGGGATAAAAACCACGCTCCCCCCCCCCCCCCCCCCCCCCCCCCCCCCCCCCCCGCCCCCCTCCCCAATCGGCCTAAATACATCCCAGCACAGCTTGCTTCTAATTTCATTCAAATTTCAGCCCCAAAACTCAACAGATTGCACAGATTCGTCAATTAATTCTTCACAACAGTAAATTCGCAACACATCAGCCAAGGCTGTCGCCATCTTGTTGCCTGGGTTGCGACTGGACACAACTGAACAGCGTTTCCGTGAAGAAAGTAACCAGACATGCGCAGTGACCCTACCGTAGCTAACTCAGGTTCCTCGCGAAAACTCGCTCTCTCTCTCTCTCTCTCTCTCTCTCTCTCTCTCTCTCTCTCTCTCTCTCTCTCTCTCTCTCTCTCTCTCTCTGTCTGTCTCTCAAGATGGCAGTACAACTTGTTTCTGTCAATTCCTGATAAATGTATGACTTGTGTCCATCGAGTTGTTATATTAAACTGGTAATGTTGGTTGCTTTACATATTTTCCCCCCCATGGTGACAGTGTCATCGTCTGCTGTTTAATTGATGCCGATTCCTCGAAATGCGCAGATGATCTTGTTCTTGGCAATGGCGTGGAAAGTATTCTTCTGCCATTGGAAATCTCGATAGGACCAGAAAAGGAACAGATTTCTAATGTAACAACAAACATATTTTACTTATCCTAACTACGATGGGACCCAACAAAAGCGAACATGTATTTGGAGGAATTGGAAAATCTTCTTCAAAGAACAGCACGAAGATGCTTCTGAAATGTTAGATACCTCTATAGAATCTGTTCTTCAGCTATTTAACTCGAGCATGTTTTCCTGTGCTCAGTCTATGCAAATGATTTCTTCTATGCCACAGTTAACCTGAAGTCGATCTTTTTGGTACGGCCGCGAATGTCAAATTGCAAAAGGCAAGACTAGAAGATTCCTCAGTCGTTGAAGAATTATTTATCCCTACACAAATAAATCTTGCCAACAAAACGCGCACTAAAACTTTATTCGTGCAAAGATAAAGAATTATTCTAACTTAACGAGCGGAAAACTAGTCAATAGCATAAACGATTCACATACATTTTGATTACCTGTGAGAAATTTAATTTACAAAACCTCCGTAAATGTTGACATTAAAATGACCAGCTGGGAAAATTTTAGAAAAACTATTTCTAAGTGACTATAGTGTAAGCATCAGGACAGAGGGTCCCTCTAGAGACACAATACATAACGAGATCACGGTCACTAACCACATCCTAGATGATCCCACTTTCATAGACGAAGTAAGGACGGCTCTTCAGAAAATAAGACCAAAATTAAATATCGCCAGGGCAGGGCAAAATCCCAGGTGAATGCTACAGAGTGGGTAGTTACAAAATAGGTCTCTTCTTGACAAACCGTTTATTGTTTGGTATAACTCCGGTTACTTTCTCTGTGAATAGTCCAGCTCAGTGTAATCCTCTGCACAAAAAGGGCGACAGGCTGGACCCTAGGAATTGCAGAGGGATTTAGTAACTAAATACTCTTAGCAAGGTATTTGCTACGATTGTGGCAAGACAATTGCTCTGCTGGGCAGAAGATTAAGAAAACATTTGCATATAACCCGCAGGATTTAGATCTGAATACTCATCGACTGCTTATGTGTTCACCCTTTACTGCATAGTTCTTAAACATGTTTATGGTGAGGGACGAGGAACATTTTTATCGCTTTCGTAAATTATGGAAAAGCATTTGACTTCGTAGACCGGAAACAATCATTGAATATTCTTGAAAAGGCTGGTATCTCACCTACATTCCTTACAAACTATGTATGCAAATGTTAAAGCGTGCGTCAGATGGAATACTGTGACGTCAGACGTCTCCAAATGTCCGGCGGGCGAGAAACATTGAGTAAAAAAGAGCCCGACAATCTTTTCCTTTTACATCAACGTGGTGGCGAACTGTATACGTCAAATGGGAAAACATGGGGTCCAACTACAACCTGATATGCCTGAAATATTTTGCTGCTATTCACTGACGATATTGTTCTTCTTTTAACAACGCCCACAGGTATTCAAAACCAGCTAAACAATCCTGTTCACATATCGAGCAACTTGGGTCTCAGTGTCAATACAGAGAAAACCGAAGTAATGGTCTTCCGGAAAGAAGGCCATGTAGCCAATGGGGAAAGATGGAGTCTGGCTGGAAGAAACTTGGAGATAGTAAACAGCTATAAGTACCTAATATTCACTGTTTTCACAAGATTATCATTTGCTGTCCTTCTAAATGAGTTAGCAGTAAGAGGGAAGCAGAGAGTTGCACAAATATTGAACACCTTGTGGAGCTTGCATAAGTTAAGCACTACTGTAATTTTTTTAAGCTGTTCAGCTCAAGAGTACAGTCTTTCCTACTGTATGGTGCAGAACTATGAGGTTTGTATAAGACAGAGAGTGTGGAAACAGCACATAGCTTCGCCTACAAGAGGATCCTAGGGCTCGATAGTCGAACGTCTGATCATATGGTTTATGCCGACCTGGAGAGATACCCCTTGTATACTTCAGGCTGCACACGAACAATTACGTTCTGGCGAAAAATAAGCAAAATGTTAATCGATAGGCCTCCTAAATAAGCATATTTATCGCGTGTAAGTTCAAATGTGCCAATGAAGAGAAACTGGAAAGCCTTAGTAAGAAGAAAGGGTTTGTCCTAATATGGTTTTACGCATGTCTGGCTCAACGGTGGAGTCGGCATCGAGAGAGTTTTCCTACGCACATCTATGCAAAGGCTCCGAAACTGCCAGAGCCAGCATTGGCATGAGAACATAACCACTAAGGAGATATATCACTAGTACTATTCCTTCAAAACTGTCTCAGGGGAAGGCAAGAATCTACGATTTATGACTAGAAACATTTTTTTAGTTATCTACACACCATTTCGGTTTGGCATTAACGACGCGAAATCAATAGCTACCGTTTTGAACAGTTCAACAAACATTTAGAATGTCTATGAGGACGAGTACCATTGTTGGTGATATGTGCAATATATGAAGACCTGAGAAAAAAAGTACCTCGAACATTATTTAAAGATCGGAACATATTATGCAACGCTTATGGTTGGGTCAAGCGAGAAGAGTACAGTGACCAGCCACGACAAAACCAGTACTAAGTCGCGCGGCACTATTTTGCGCTACGACTGAAAAAAGGCAGGGCGGGTCACTCTGGGTGATTTTCACTTTTAGATAAAAATGGATTCAACATGGTTTAAACTATCATGCCAGTAAAGGAAACATGTTGAAGAATTATATTTTGATGTTAAAATAAAGACTGTTATGTTATGTATTGTTTCAAAAGCTCCCTGTAATTAGCGTAAATTGAATCATTTTATCCGCAATAAACACACCTAAACCCTTGCAGAACCCCTTCATGTTATATACCGTTAGAAAGGCTGCTCTATCGGCGTTCCCGCTCTGTGGATGTCGAAGAAAGATAAGGTCAGCTATTTTTGGAAACGGAGTTTGAAATACCGTTGCTAAGATGTTTAATGTCTGAAGAGGG
>JAWQFJ010001139.1:80853-120853 GCA_034096865.1 Theodoxus fluviatilis
GGACTGAGAGCAACTTGTGCTCAACTGACTTGTGTCTGTGTGATAGGGAAAAGCCAAGATGGAGATGTCAGACAGCTTTGTGATCACTTCAACAGCCGTCCCGCAACAGAAGAATGGAGATCTTCAGTTGTCCTTCATTACCAAAGCCTTCTACGAGCAAGTGGAGATAAGTAAGTTTGACGTGTTGTCTGTGTGTGTGCAACTTTTGTTTCGGCACCATTTTCCTTTCTGTCACAATTTTCCCTTAGTTATTTGTCAAGGAGTTATTTTTCCTTTGTATCTCCTGGTTCCTCTTTTGCACTGCCGCTGCCGCCGCAACTGCTGCTGAACCTTAATTAAGTCTTGCAATTATTTCTGCTCCTGCTCCTGCTCCAGCTTCTTCTACTTCTTTCTCGCCTCATACTTTTCCTGACTCTCATCCTGCTCCTATTCCCGCTCCCCCAGTTTCTGCGCCTTGTCCGTTTGCTTTTCCCCTGCTCCTGCTGCTTCTATTCCTGCTCATTCTGCTCCTGCTCCTCCTGCTCCTGCTCCTCCTGCTCCTGCTCCTCCTATTCCTGCTCCTCCTATTCCTGCTCCTCCTATTCCTGCTCCTCCTGCTCCTCCTACTGCTCCTCCTCCTGCTCCTCCTGCTCCTGCTCCACCTCCTCCTGCTCCTCCTGCTTCTGCTCCTCCTTCTCCTTCTATTCATCCTCCTCCTGCTCCTCCTGCTCCTTCTATTTCTCCTCCTCCTGCTCCTGCTCCTCCTGCTCTTGCTCCTCCTGCTCCTGCTCCTCCTGCTGCTGCTCCTCTTTCTGCTGCTGCTCCTCCTCCTCCTCCTCCTCCTCCTCCTCCTCCTCCTCCTCCTCCTCCTCCTCCTCCTCCTCCTCCTCCTCCTCCTCCTCCTCCTCCTCCTCCTCCTCCTCACCGTCTTACCTTCTAAGTGTACATATGTCAAATGGTTATCGACATGATTTTTTTTTATTTGATACAGAAAGGGAATGCAGGGCTGAAGTAGTGATCGTGTGAAACAGAAACTGAGTGGGTGAGCGAGCAAACGAGCGAGTGAATGAGCGAATAGGTGAGTGAGCGGGTAAGTGAGCGAGCGAGTGGGCGGGCGAGTGCGCGAGCGAGCGAGTGGACGGGCGAGCGAGCGAGTGGACGGGCGAGCGAGCGAGTGGGCGGGCGAGCGAGCGAGTGGGCGGGCGAGCGAGCGAGTGGACGGGCGAGCGAGCGAGTGGGCGGGCGAGCGAGCGAGTGGGCGGGCGAGCGAGCGAGTGGACGGGCGAGCGAGCGAGTGGGCGGGCGAGCGAGCGAGTGGACGGGCGAGCGAGCGAGTGGGCGGGCGAGGGAACGAGTGGATGGACGAGCGAGCGAATGGGTGAGTGAGCGGGTAAGTGAGCGAGCGAGTGAACGGGCGAATGCGCGAGCGAGCGAGTGGGAGGGCGAGTGCGCGAGCGAGCGAGTGGGAGGGCGAGTGCGCGAGCGAGCGAGTGGACGGGCGAGCGAGCGAGTGGGCGGGCGAGGGAACGAGTGGAATCAACGAGCGAGCTAGTGGGTGGGTGAGTGAGTGAGCGAGTGAGCGTGCGAGCGATTGAATGGGCGAGCAAGCGAGTGAGCAATTGAGCGAGCGAGCGAGTGAGTGAAATGGTAGGCTTGCAATAGTTATTCAGGGCAGATGTTTTAAACTTGAATATATAGGCCTACTCATTGAATGAAAGCGAATGTATAATTGCTGCAGTGCTATGCGACGGTAGGGGTGGAACTTGGTGGAAGGCTCCATGGAGAGTGTGGTTGTTTCGCCGAGAGGTTAGAGTGTTTGACCTGAGTCAGTGAGTGCGGCGTTCGAATCTACGTCGAGCACAGATATGCGATTGGAAGACGAGATGAATGAAGTGTTACAACCTATAAGCCTTTGTGGGTTATGTAAGGCCTTTGATCAAGAACACCGTGAGAGCTGGTTAAAGTCAGAGCAAGGCAAGTCACGATTTTCCTGGTTATTAGTTATCTGCGACTTGCGTACGAAGACGCGATGGGTCCACTCTACCCCCCACCCCCTCCCCCCACCCCCACCCCCCACCCCCACCCCCCACCCACCCCCCACCCCACCCCCCACACCCCCCCCCTCCCCCCACCCTCACCCCCCACCCCCCTCCCCCACCCCCCACCCCACCCCCCACCCACCCCCACCCCCCACCCCCTCCCCCCACCCCCACCCCCCACCCACACCCCACCACCCACCCACCCCCCACCCACACCCCACCCCCACCCCACCCCAACCCATTGGGGGACTGGAAGACGAGGTGTAAGTTGCGGCTGTGCATTTCTGTTCTTTCTTTGCAGGTGAGGTTGTTTCAATCGGACTGGCCGTTGCTCTGATTGTCAGCATTTTGCTTAACTTCCTTCTGTGCTGCAGGTAAGGTTTGCTTTAGCAAAAACTTGCAAAAACTTGGGGGGCAAAGTTCAAGTTATTGGCGCGCAATCTTTCTGCTTGAGTTGCCATCTCTGTCATTAAAAAAAACAAGCAAACAAACACAATACAGCACATTGCCAACGGAGAGCCATGGCTACAATCTGACATAAGTGAGAGTGTAACGAGACTGCAACTAAATGGGATTTAAGCAAAAATTGGAATGAATGAATGCATGAATGAATGAACTAACGAACGAACTAACGAACGAACGAATGTGGCTTCCCGGCTACGTAAAGCTATTGACTACAGAATAACTAGAGCCGGCTAAAACGTCAAGGTACTCTTTCTGTATTGCGCCTTTTCACCCACTGATGGGAGCTCAAACCGCAAATTTTTACCTCCTGGTCATTGGGTAATGCTTTATTACTCCAACATCATCTCAACTCTCTGAGGAGCATGCAACCAAGCTTCTAATGAACGCGCCAGAGTTAACTTTCACTTTTTTAAAGCTCAGCCCTCACAGGCACCCGTTTTACTCTTGGGTGGGAAGACGTATAACAAGTCGTCTCGACTTATCTAGTTATGCTCCTTTAAGGAAGTTCACGGGGAGTTAATCAACAAGGTTCGTTCGGTTTTTTTGTTATTGTTTTGTTTGTTGTTTTGTTTTTGTCTTAAGTTTTTTTCCTCTTCACTCGGCGCTACTTGCTTCGTGACTTGTGTTGTAAGATAGGCCTATTGGGCTGAATAAAGAATTATATCTGGAAAAAAACACACACACAAAACAAGGCTCGTTCGTTTTGACGTTGTACCTGTACTACCAGAAAACAGAACCTGGCAAAAAGAATGCGTAATTTCCCATTGTGTATGCACGCATTAACCCCATCTGTGGTTGCTACTTTCAGTGTGTGCCAAATAAAGAGGCGAGCTCAACTGGTCAAACAGCGCACTGTGGAGCCCAGGCCCTCGACCAATGAAAAGCACACGCAGCAGTCGAGAAGCAGGATGAGTGACAGCGGCGTTTTCCACGTTTCGCAAACCGATTCGTCTACCTTGCCCCTTCGACCCGCCCACTGCTCATGTGGGCGTTCCCGTGCCTCCGATCGCACTCCCCCATCGCCTGCCGAGCAGCTGCCGGAGTACACGTGTCACTACGTCAATGATGTGCCACTGCCCCGACCACAGTGCAGGGACCGCTGCTGCTCTTGCGGGAGTGGCAGAGGCAACTTCGAAACAGACTCAAACTACTCAGAATACAGTAACATCTATTACTGAAAACAATCTCTCTCTCTCTCTCTCTCTCTCTCTCTATCTCTCTCTCTTTCTCTCTCTCTAGTGCGCACACACACACGCACGCGCGCACACATATATACGCACACATGAACGCACAAATGCACACAGGCGCACGCACAGGCATGCACGCAAACACACACACACGCACGCACGCACGCACACACACGCACATCCCCGCCGGGTTTGAGGAGATGCCTCAGTGCAAAAGATGACACCTCAAGTCTTGTGATTTGTGTGGATGACTGGACAGCAAATCGTCGTGTGATCAGCGTCATCTGTGACTCATCTGAAGGATTATGGGATGGAAACTGTCGGAGAGAAAAAAAGCCATGCACTTTGAGGGTACTTTGGGCTGTCAACCCATGGTACCTGATATACAACACTTTACTTGTTGCAATGCAGGATATGATAAAAGCTAAACGCGTGATTCGATTGTTTTCTTCTTCGTCTTCCAACATCCATTCCGTAAGCTTGCTGTGGCATTCGGTGCCGTTGTTAAATGGACTGAATGGGGATGAAATTTGTATGGCCGATTTGTGAGAACAGTTTTAAAAAGAAGAACTTTGTCGCGTGTTATGGGAGGGAAACGGGCGAAGACTCGAGTGTGTTGCCAAGAATTGTTTGTGTCATCGACGTCCATCCTGAGGGAAGACAATGCTGTCCTAAGGGATGTCTTGACTGCTCCTTAAATACTGGTGTGGGAACGTTTGAAAAAATCCAGGGATTGAAAGTCCTTTCCTGTTGTTATTTTGACTTTACTACATCAAACATAAAAAAGGCTTTGCATTGTCGCTACGGTGAGAGAATGCAAACAGAAAATGCGACTCGAAGAATGAATAAATGAATAACTGCGGATGATGTAGAATGGATGGACGAATAAAATAATGAATATATATTTTACGGCCAGTCACCCTCTAAGTAGGCCTGTGACAATAAAATCACTGGAGTTGGATAGATTAATAACGAGTCGAGTCTCCATTTTCCCAGTTGTTTGCTGTTTCTGAATCGCATAGGAACACACATGAGTCTATTCTTACCCCACCCCACCCCGCATTCACACACACACGCACGCACACACACACACACACACACACACACACACACACACACACACACACGCACACACACACATCCCTTAGGAAGCCCAATGAGGAAATCCAGCTTAACAATCTACGTTCGCTCGAACCATAAACAGGAAACCCACCAAGTCTGGCTGGGAACGCAATTTTTGGTAAGGCAAAAACACAACACCAAGGCTTTGGATAAAACATTAGCTTCGAAGGGGTTAAGTTTGGGGGGACAGCCTAAAGAGCATCACGCTACTGACATCTCATCACAGGGCACAGCGCCATCTTTCTTGCCGCCGCTTCCACAAAGGTGCATCCTTCTGTCTGCTGACTCTTCAGCGTAACGTTGATGAGAGGATGCACTTATCATCTCCGCTGATGATCAAGCCAAGGCAACTGGTCAATGGCTCTAGTGTCATTCGAGACGTCACCGTGGTATGGTATATATGTTAAGTGAATCCACAGTGGAATGCCCTTTGTTCCAGGATAATCCATGAAAGACTGGGGAAAACGTTCGAGGCGTGGTGGAAACATTTGTTTGTACCCTACTTTTCTGTTCCTGCTGCAGCAGAGGTGTGTCATACTTTTTGTTTGTTGAATTATCAGTTGACGACGCTGCACTAGATCAGATTAATTTATTCCTAAATTTTCTGTGAAGAACCCAAATGGGGCAGGTGATGAAGAGTGATGAAGATGAGAAGACAAGATTATTCTCTGTCAAAGACGAGGTTTTTTTACAAACATGCGGATCAAAGAAGAACAAGTGAGTGCGCATGTGTATATTACTAAAGTTTGCTGTACAAATGAATAAATCATTAATAATCTACCTTGCTTATCTTCAATTCATTGTTTACGTTTTCACTCAATTTCATCTTTCCCTCATGAGGGACAACAGGGCGCATGGGGTCTAGGGTTCCTCTCAATGCATACATGTATGTTTGAATGAACGAACAAATGAATGAATGAATGAATGAATGAATGAACAAACGAACGAACGAATGAATGAATGAACGAATGAACGAACGAACGAACGAATGAATGAATGAATGAATGAATGAATGAATGAATGAATGGAATGAGTAGTTGAAATTTGCGGCCTATAAGCCTGTGTATGCTATGTAAAACCTTTGATCACGAAACTCACTGGAGCTTTTGATTATTGGAGACACAACGCATGTATACATGCGATCGAACTTAAACTCGCGCCGATCACTACAATTGGTGAAAGGGAAAGAACTCATCCAGTTTTGCATGTTAATTCTGAATGTCGATGTGGTTTCTCTTAATGGATTACTCCATGTTAGACGCTGTTACCTGCAAATGGAAAGTGACGGATGTGTACAAAGATTTTGCCTCTGTTTAGGATTCACAACTGCACGTTGATGTAAAAATGTTAAATTTCCTTATGTTCATAATATCTTAGACCAATCAGTGAGTTTCAATGGACAGTTTTCAGGACCAAGACAATCATAACTTGTGAGATGATTTGCAGTGACTTCAAATAGAAAGTTTCTCCCGCATGTTATATATGTACAGTTTGTGATCATGAAAATTAATATTATATAAAGGATTCTTCAACCTCTGCCCTGGTCTTTGTGAGTCCTAAAGTCTATCTTTTGCATACGTGTGTGTGTGTGTGTGTGTGTGTGTGTGTGTGTGTGTGTGTGTGTGTGTGTGTGTGCGTGCGCGTGTGTGTCTGTGTGTATGTGTGTGTGTATGTGTGTGTATAGATGTGTGTGTGTATAGATGTGTGTGTGTGTGTATAGATGTGTGTGTATAGATGTGTGTGTATAGATGTGTGTGTATAGATGTGTGTGTATAGATGTGTGTGTGTGTGTGTGTATGTGTGTGTGTGTGTGTGTGTGTGTGCATATTGTCTTGGGACAAGTCTTTTAAAACAAATGTTCAAAAAGTATCTGAAATGCTGCGTCCCCGGGGAACGTCCGTGCCTGCAATGCTGCGTCCCCGGGGAACGGCCGTGCCTGTAATGCTGCGTTAACGGAGAACGTCCGTGCCTGTAATGCTGCGTCCCCGGGGAACGTCCGTGCCTGTAATGCTGCGTTAGCGGGGAACGTCCGTGCCTGTAATGTTGCGTCCCCGGGGAACGTCCGTGCCTGTAATGCTGCGTCCCCGGGGAACGTCCGTGCCTGCAATGCTGCGTTAGCGGGGAACGTCCGTGCCTGTAATGCTGCGTTAGCGGGGAACGTCCGTGCCTGCAATGCTGCGTCCCCGGGGAACGTCCGTGCCTGCAATGCTGCGTCCCCGGGGAACGTCCGTGCCTGTAATGCTGCGTTAGCGGGGAACGTCCGTGTTGTAATGCTGCGTTAGCGGGGAACGTCCGTGCCTGCAATGCTGCGTCCCCGGGGAACGTCCGTGCCTGTAATGCTGCGTTAGCGGGGAACGTCCGTGCCTGTAATGCTGCGTCCCCGGGGAACGTCCGTGCCTGTAATGCTGCGTTAGCGGGGAACGTCCGTGCCTGTAATGCTGCGTCCCCAATGAGTTCAGAGCAAATCCAGTCTCAATTTTCCTGAGTTACTCGCCTCTGACGAATCTCGTACCGAGAGACGGTGCGTCTATTGTCACCTCCCTCCACAGTGGGCGTAACACTGGGATACTCTGTCGCCTTTAACACATGCTTTAAAACAGTTTATACATTGCTGAAACTTTTGATCATCTCCACACTACCGGACTTAGACTTGGCAGTTATTAGTAATGTTTATTTCATACAGCATTTGCTGTTCTGATTGCAATATTGTCACGTAAGCAGTCTGCAGGTGGAACTAGATGGCAGCTGCGGGGACAAAACAGAAATGGCTCTGGGCCCCATTTCTCACTGAACAATCCTCAGTATACAAGGAAACACCATAAGCACCGAAAGAAATAATAGTACAAGGATTTAATTTAACTCAACTTTAAACAAACAGAAATACCCCTTCCCCCCCAAAGTGAGATACCAAACAAAGCACCAACATGAACGCAAACGTGAAAGTACAACTTTTATCATTAAGCAATAACAGAACTGACCAAACATTAACCACTAAGTATTAAATTGAGATTTGCAAGCTAACTCAGTATTTGCTATGTTCACGCAATTGTTCACAATTACACTCACAACATAGACAGTCAAATTTTCATATTTAGATGATGCATCAAGCGAACAGCAATTTGTCTTTTAACACAACTTGTTCAAAATGCCAGTCACAAGCAAGCCAACAAATGAAACCAATTTATGAAAGTAGGCACAAAAACGGTTGCTGATACAATTGGTTACAATAATCTCAAACTGGAAACTTACCTGCAAGCACTTGAACACAGTGACAACAATTAATGCATCAAATCCGCAAGTACAAATACTGTGAGTTATCCATTTATGCATCCGCACTTGCAAACACGTTACTCCGAGGCCTGCACTTAAATCAGTTGTGACAGTGCATGAGAAACAATGCAAAAGTACGAAAATGACAAAATACGAGAATCAGTCTATTACAAAAACTTGTCTCTTACATGCTAAAAAAGATTTCATCAGAAAATACAGAGAGAAGGAAGATAAGAAACACGAGGATGAGGTGTGCGTGAAGACATGTACGAGTAGATTTTGTGCACAAGATGTCACTGCACAGAATACGAATTTTACAGCGTACACAATAAACTTTATACAGAGGCAACGACTGCACACAATAACAGAAAACAAATCAAGCAATCACAGGCAATATTTTGACAGGCTGTACGATCTTCATGGCACACTCCATTCTAGTCCACTAGAGACTTCGCCTGCCGGCGAAACAGTCTCTAGCACAGTTGACATCACTTGATGGAAGGATTTCGTCCGAAAAATTCAAATGAGACTCACACGAGAGGCTTGTGGGATAGCCAATCTGCTCCCTGACATACGCCGTTAAAGTAGTTCCAAGACTATTTCGCATATAACTCTTAACTTACTCTTGTTGAGGCAATAAACAAGCGTTTATTCGATAAAATAAAATGTTCGTGTTGAAATGGAAACAAGTTTTGACATCTGAATGATTTCTGTAAAAAGTGGAGAAAGAAAAGTAAAAGTATCAGCAGGAACTTTTTTGGTGCAATGCTGTAATGCGATGGGTCAAGTCTATTACTCATTCATTGCGAACTGTGCCAGAGTCAATGCTGACTCGGGTTCACAAAATGGGCACACATAGCATTCTCACAGCTGCTGGAGCGAAGGAGCGTCGAAATCGTGCAGTGCGTGCAGGGAGTGAGATGTAATGTCACCCTGACCGTGTGGGCGTGAAGGTGAAGTGCACTGGGGGGCTGTCGGGTCCCGAGAAACGTGCTCCGTCTTTTTCTTCATGTGGCGGTAGTAAAGGTTCCTGAGAGGTGTTAGAGGGGCAACTGCTGGTTTCGAAGCTTGTCTAACTATACATTTCAGTCTTCCAGAGTCGTCATTTGGATTTGGAGATGGACGTAGCATGCTTGAGGTAAATGCCATTTGAAATTTCACAGTATCATAGTTTTGTACTCAGATGCGAGCGAGCGGTATCAATATAAGTTGCCACGAAACGCCCCAGCCTAGTGTTGATACGTGTGTTGTCATTGGGCACACGGCAGCTGGCGAACTTCACCCTCTTCAGTAGGATCTTGTGGCCACGGAGCTTTTGCTCCTGCTCCAGTGGCTTGGTTTATTTGTCATACATTCATGCATTCCAGCTCTTTCCAAAGGAAGTTTACTGTAGGCTCCAAAGTGTTTGTTGTTTAAAAATAAAGATGTAAAAATATGCTTTTCACAACTTGCAACCAGTTCGATGATACATTTCAACAAATAACTATGTAGAACATGATATGATGTGAGTGACATCACAACGTAGCGGTTAGCAAGTGTTTCATGCTCCGTGGTTTGCTGAAAGATGTTCAGCTTGGAAATGGCTTGGACATACAAATCGGACAGAGTTCTATGCGGTCAAGTGTAACAATTGAAATATTAACGAAACAATAAAAATATTAACTTTCTGGTTAATACATCAATAGTTTTACATCAATAGTTCATTGGAATTGCTACATTATTTCGATCGAAATGTGGATTAAAGTAGCTTAACCTAGTCCGGAGAGCTTGGTTTGGGCACTGAGGGTATGCACGTCTCTACAGTCAGCTAAGAAACTAAACCTGGGTTCGTCCGAACTACGAACTTCGAACGAGTTCGAAGGCGATATATTCGTAATCAGTGCATGGTTTGCTGGACAAGTTCGCCGAACTAGTGGTTCGTCCAGTTAGGAACATGTTTAACACACCCGGCAAAGGCTACTAGGCGGTTCCTCCTCGTCCTATCAAATCATCCAATTTTGAGGCACACACTACTTCCAGAACTCCATTTGAGGCGACAGACTTAAAGTGAAGAGTCGGTATTCCTTGAACGTTGCAGAGACACCTCCCCCCTGACGCAGTCATCTGCCTCTCGACAAGGTGAGGAAGACGAAAGTTGTGATCATGACGACGTGACCACTGTCAACGCGGAAGAGACGCAGGACAAAGAAAGCAGCGGCAGTGAGCCCAGACGGGTTCATAGGTCCAAGAAGTACTGGCATCTTCCACCTGAGGTCAGAACACTGAACCCTAGTGAAATAAAGAAGGTGATGATGATGATGGTGGTGGTGGTGGTGGTAGTCGTCGTCATTATCAACACCACCACCACCATCCGCACCACTTGCCACCACCACCACCACCACCACCAACACCACCACCACCAACACCACCACCACCAACACCACCACCACCACCACCACCATCACCATCATCATCATCATCATCATCATCATCATCATCATCATCATCATCATCATCATCATCATCATCATCATCATCATCATCATCATCATCATCATCATCATCATTAGCATTATCATCACCATCACCATCACCATCATCATTATCATGGAAGCAGCCACGAACACTTGGAAATCAACACATGTATTCGCAACTGATGGGAAGCGAATAGCTGCCACTGAAATCGAACGTGTCATTTTCCAAATAGGAAGTAATTATTTCCACTGCTGTACTGCAGAACACACAGTCCGTCCAGTCATCTATCTGTGTGTGTATGTGTGTGTATGTGTGTATGTGTGTGTCTGTGAATGTATGTGTATGTGTGTGTATGTGTATGTGTTTGTGTATGTGTATGTGTGTGTGTCTGTGTGTGTATGTGTGTATGTGTGTGTATGTGAATGTATGTGAATGTGTGTATATATGTGTGTGTGTGTGTATGTGAATGTGAATGTATGTGTATGTGAATATGTGTGTGTATGTGGGTGTGTCTGTGTGATTGTGTCTGTCTGTCTATGTTGTATGTGTGAGGATACTTTGTGTAGGTAGCTTTTAGGGAGTGTTACAATTAAGGAATGTGAAATATACTTATTTAATCTCAATGTTACCCGGTTTCTATGGATATTAAGCCATTTACTATTCTGATTTTGACTTTTTCTGGAATTTTGTTGGCAGTGACAAAAAAACACAACGCGCTGACGAAGAATTGAAGTGTTCTCTCTCTCTCTCTCTCTCTCTCTCTCTCTCTCTTTCTTAATTCTCTTTGTGATTATTTTCAATGTGGTATTTTGTTACCATGAATTTATTGTGACTAATTTTATAGCGTACATATTTGGTGGGATAGAAGGAGGGTGGATAAGTGGGGGTGGGGGGTGGACTTGGGTTTGTTTGTTTGACTGCTTGTTTTAACAAGGGCTGAATGTAAGACAGGCAGCTATGCCTAATTCCTGAATTTCCCTTGGAAATCGTTTCCTTTGACCAGTCTCTCTCTCTCTCTCTCTGCCTCTCTCTCTCTCTGCCTCTCTCTCTCTGCCTCTCTCTCTCTCTCTGCCTCTCTCTCTCTGCCTCTCTCTCTCTCTGTGCCTCTCTCTCTGTGCCTCTCTCTCTCTCTCTCTCTCTCTCTCTCTCTCTCTTTCTCTCTCTCTTTCTCTCTCTCTCTTTCTCTCTTTCTCTTCTCCTCTCTCGCTTTATCTCTCTCTCTCTCTTTCTCTCACGCACCCACCGACACACACACGCACGCACGCACGCACATGCACACACACACACACGCACACACACACACACACACACACACACACACACACACACACACACACACACACACACACTCCCACTGCTGTCGTGACTGCAAGAGTCAGCTCACGTCCTCTTGCTGTTACTAGTGTTAGTGTTAGGTACGTTTTCCTGCAATCAGCACTTGCACCTTTTTCAGGCCTGGAATGGAAAGAGGCTGCGCAACAACGCACTGGAGCGAAGAAGGCAAGCAACGCATAGACTTGCTTTGGAGAAACTTCGACTTCTGTTACCCTTGCCCTGCAAGGCTTCAGAGAAAGCTCTCTCCATATACGAAACCATTCGCCTTGCCAGCCAGTACATAGGTCAGTCTCATTTGATGCGTCGCCATCCTGGTTCTCTGATCCCGGAGATGCCTCCTCTTGTTTTCTTGATTCTAGAGCATTTCTTCTGTCTTTTTCGCTTGTTTCATCGACGTCTGCGTTTTTTAAATATAGGGTATGTGTGAACTCTTCTCCTACAATGGTGAATAAGTCGATGTTATCACCCTAAGGCAAGGTTCAAGTACTAAATGCAAGACTTTTTGCCAAAATTATCGAAAAAAGGTTTTAGTTCCTTATGGTCTCTGTGCATTCAGAAACTATATCAAAGAAATCTCTAAATACTCATAATTACTAAACATATTCAGAAAGACGATACAATTGCCTCTAGTATGATATGAGAACGACAATTGTAGCTCCATAAACTGAAGTACACTCGCCAAAAAAATTCGGCGACAAACTTGAAAAAAATCAGGTTTAAAGTTCGACAAAGTCAGTCTCAAATGGGTCATTCGACAAACTCAAACTACGTTTCACCATGTTATGGATTTTAGTTCGGTCTCAATCGGGAAATATAAGGTATATTGATGCACAACGTAAAAATGCCAAAAAGGCTATTCCACCCGGATTGAATGGACCAGCGCATTTTATCTACCTTTTCGCCAGAACAGAATATATGGTAATAATATCTAGATACTGTTCTGATGCATGCGTTTCCTCTCCTGCTTCTCTTTGCTGTATGTCAGTTTGTTCTTTTTCCTGCCACCCACTCATTTGTTCCTAAGTATCTTGGTTTTGATTTTACCCCTTTTCTTTCAGTCCCTCCTCTTTCTCTTGCTCTTGCTTCTCCTGCTCCCGCTGCTGCTGCTGCTGCTCCTGCTCCCGCTGCTGCTGTTCCTCCTCCTGCTCCTGCTCTTGCTGTTCCTCCTGCTCCTGCTCCTGCTGTTCCTCCTCCCGCTGCTGCTGTTCCTTCTCCTGCTCCTGCTCTTGCTGTTCCTCCTGCTCCTGCTCTTGCTGTTCCTCCTCCCGCTGCTGCTGTTCCTCCTCCCGCTGCTGCTGTTCCTCCTCCCGCTGCTGCTGTTCCTTCTCCCGCTGCTGCTGTTCCTCCTCCTGCTCCTGCTCTTGCTGTTCCTCCTGCTCCTGCTGCTGCTGTTCCTCCTCCCGCTGCTGCTGTTCCTCCTCCTGCTCCTGCTCTTGCTGTTCCTCCTGCTCCTGCTCCTGCCGTTCCTTCTCCCGCTGCTGCTATTCCTTCTCCCGCTGCTGCCGTTCCTCCTCCCGCTGCTGCTGTTCCTCCTCCCACTGCTGCTGTTTCTTCTCCTCCTCGTCCTCCTCCTCGTCCTCCTCTTCCTCCTCTTCCTCCTCCTTATCCTCCTCCTCCTCCTCCTCCTCCTCCTCCTCCTCCTCCTCCTCCTCCTCCTCCTCCTCCTCCTCCTCCTCCTCCTCCTCCTCCTCCTCCTCCTCCTCCTCCTCCTCCTCCTCCTCCTCCTCCTCCTCCTCCTCCTCCTCCTCCTCATCATCATCATCATCATCATCATTTTCCCTCGTGGTCCTCCCTCTTGTCTTCCTCTTTCGCGTGCTCCTCCTCCTCCTCCCCCCCCTCTTGCTCCTCCACCTCTTGCTCCTCCACCTCTTGCTCCTCCTCCTCATGCTTCTCCCCCTCTTGCTCCTCCACCTCGTGCTCCTACCTCTTGTGATCCTCCTCCTTTTCCTTGCGCTCCTCTTCCTCGTCATTGCCATCACTGTAATCGTCATTATGCCGCTGCTGTTGCTCTACCTCCACTGACCCTCCTCTCTAAATGTATTCCTTTTGCTTTACAATGAATGGGGCGAGATGACTCAAGTAGTGCGTGATGTAGCACGCACTTCTAAGTATGTGTTCGTGTGGTAGATGACTTGATTTTCAGTTGGCTTAAGTTACTGAGGGTGTTTTGTAATGTTAATCATCCCTGATTTGAATTCCTTTAACCATTATCCTTTTCTGCCACCATGTGCAAGCATTACGGGAAAAACACGTCGTTAATGTTTCATGTGCATCTTTTCAGCGTATTTAACGAACTTGGTGAAACGTTTGGAGGGCTCTACCGAAAATGACTGGATTCACGCCAGTAGTCAACCCTCCATCATCAACTGCGCCACAGTCTATCATCGGGCTCCATTTCATCAGGCTCCACTCTACCCGACTGCAAGCCAACAGACTCCATCCCATCAGATCTCATCTCATCAGGCCCCAGCCTGTCAGACCCCATCCTATCATGCCCCAACTCATCAGACCGCACCTTATCAGACCCCACCCTATCATGCCCCAACCTATCATTCCCCACCCTATCATGTCACACTTGATCAGACTCCACCCTATCATGCTCCAACCCATCAGGCCACACCTCTGCAAGCCACACCCACTATGGGGACCCCTTACTACGCGAGCCCGGTTCAGGCAGCCTGTGTGGTTGCATGGGTTGGGACCATGCCCAGCATTCCACAGACAACGACTCCCTGGCACACGAGTGGACGACTGAATGAAGGACCGCGTGTCCACAGGCGCGTCAACGATCGCCTTCAGTACTCGCCCGACATCTTCTAAGATCAAGTCCTCTAGGTAAGTGATCGACTTAAAAACGAACAAGAAACTGTTTGTTCAAACTAGGTGAGAGACATCTTGTGACCAACTATTGAAACTTGAGGCGTGACATTGTGTGTGTGTGTGTGCGCGCGCGCGTGTGTGTGTGTGTGTGCGTGCGTGTGTACGCGCGCGCACGCGTGTGTATAAACACAGTACAGAACCATCATCATCACCATCATCATCATCATCATCATCATCATCATCTTCATCATCATCATCATCATCATCATCATCATCATCATCATCATCATCATCATCATCATCATCATCATCATCATCATCATCATCATCATCATCATCATCATCACCACCACCACCACCACCACACCACCACCACCACACCACCACCACCACCACCACCACCACCACCACCACCACCACCACCACCACCACCACCACCACCATCACCACCACCACCACCACCACCACCACCACCACCATCACCATCATCATCATCATCATCATCATCATCATCATCATCATCATCATCCATCATCCATCATCCATCATCACCATCACCATCACCATCACCATCACCATCACCATCACCATCACCATCACCATCACCACCATCATCATCATCATCACCATCATCGCCATCATCGCCATCATCACCATCATCACCATCATCACCATCATCACCATCATCACCATCATCATCATCATCATCATCATCATCACCATCATCACCATCATCACCATAATCATCATCATCCATCATCATAATCATCATCATCAATCATTCAGCAGCAGCAGCATCATCATCGTCGTCGTCGCCATCAGCATTATTGCAACAATAACAACAACAATCGCCGCCGTAATCATCATCGTTATCATCATATCGTCCCAACACATGAAAATAAAAGTACGTTACTAAACCAGATTGCACTACATCGATTAGAATTTACAAAAGCAGTGCATATCGAGTTCTACAGGAACAACAGCAAAGGGAGAAAAGAAATGCCCGTGGTGATCAACGGGTCCTGTGTTCTTTCCTCATTGCCTTATAAGCGAAATATTTACATAAATTTGCATTTACATGTAGGGCGTATTGAATGGACAACACCAACTGCTCGTGTGACCGAGGGATTTTGAGAAATTTTAGATGACTGATTGACAGTGAGTGACTGAGTACACGAACGAGGAAATGGAAGAAATGTAGGCCTTGATAGACATGTGGACAGACGGAGCGTCGATGGATTATCTTATGACCGTTAAGACTAGCAGACATTCTTCGGGATCTGGAACATCCGGGCATGTAAGGCCAAAAATAACGACATAAAGAACTGGTGATGTCTATATGTGGGCCATGAAGACGGGCGCGTTGCTTACTCTAGGAACCTTGCAAGATCTCGCTAAGAATAGTCCGGTGTCAACACGTGTCAACATGATGAAAACAGATGTAAAGACGGTCTTCTTCACTTTTACTTCACTTGTCCCGTAGTCTGGACGACCGTTGGGGCACCACAGATGATCTGGCAACCAGTTCTCTCCATTCCTCTCGCCTCTCGGACTGTCTCAAGGTTTGCCGAGCCTCATCCCTGTCCACTCTAAGACGCTGTCCTCCCATCTTTTCCTTTGTCTGCCTCTCCTCCTCCCTCCTTTTACTGTGCCTTGTAGCACAGTCTTGATAAGTCCTGACGATCGTGAGACGTGCCCATACCACTTTAGTTTGCGTCTTTTCACAGTGGTCAGTAGTTCTTCATGGGACCCGATGGCTTGCCTGATTCTGTTTCGGACTTCCTCGTTTGTGATGCAGTCTTTGTAGGAGTCGTCGAAAGCATCTCATTTCCATGGCTTGTATCCTTCTCTCTAAGTCAGTTGTTAGTGTCCATGACTCACAGGCATACATAAATATGGACATGACCAGGGCGCGCATCAGTCTGATCTTTGAGCTGAGGGCTATGTTCCTGTCCTTCCAGATGGTCTTGAGTTTTGTGAGTGCCGCTGTGGTCTGAGCAATTCTGGCGAGTATTTCAGGTTTGGATCCTGCATCTGTGACAATTGCTTCCAGGTATTTGAAGCTGTTGACGGTTTCCAGTTTCTCGCCACAGACCTTGATGTCAGTGCTGATACCGTTGGTGTTGTTTGTCATCAGTTCGGTCTTCTCTGCACTGATCTGCATGCCAAAATTTGTGGAGGTTGTGTCTAAGCGCTCCAATAAGTTCTCCAGCTCTTTGTCACTTCCGGCCAGGCCATCTATGTCGTCAGCAAAACGTAAGTTTGTTATTGTTCTACCGCCAATGCTGACTGTCCCAAGACGGTTTATTGTTTGCTAACTACACTAGTCACAATAAGTGAAGGGTCGCTCTTGAAATTTTATGAAATTACGATTTGTTGCAATGGTAACTGAAAAAAAGGAGTTACCAGACAAAAGCTTGACAGAGGTTGCGTATGACATTATTCTGCAGTGTGAAGGAGCCTTTAGCGCGTTACCCTTTGTTGAAAAGCGTTCACGTGCGGTACAACGAAGCTGTTTTGGGGAACAAGCATGCAAATCGCTGACCCGTTACATTTGTAACACATGGCTGTAGAAATAATAAAAAACAAAATGCACGTGCCCGACCAATGCCCTATGAACAGTTTTCAACGGTAGTTGGATAAAAAGGGAAACGAAAATGTTACCAAATCACTGCAGAGAAAGACATGGTCGCAAGAAGAAAGCTGACGACTGTTGATCGTGGCCTAGCCTTGGGTTGGGCCCAGGATGGTGTTTCTCACAGAGAAGCTGCCAGACGGTTGAGAGTGAGGCGCTGAATGATGCATACGAGCTTGTGTGTGTGTGTGTGTGTGTGTGTGTGTGTGTGTGTACATGTGTGCGTGCGTGTGCACGAGCGTCATTGCCTGTTCGCGAGCGCACATGTATCTATGACGTGTGTGTGTGTGTATGTGTGTGTGTGTGTGTGTGTGTGTGCGCGTGTATGCATGTGTGTGCGAGCGCGCGCGCACGTGTTTTTGTCTTTATGTTTTTGTGTGTCAGCTTGTGCGTGCGTGTCTGCCTGGCTACTGTTACTGCAACTACAAACATATCTCTCACAGTGACATTTCGAGACGGAAAAAAAAGTATTTCCAAGGTGTCTCTTATTAGTTATGACCTGCAGTTGCTGCGTTTGCAGTCAATGGCCATTAAGGACAAGGACCAGGTTCTCATTTCGCCTAACTGAGCATCTCCGCCCAGCATACCCACTGCTACAACTGTCGGAACGGGTTCCAATAATGGGCCACACTAGTGAACTCGACCGTGGAGAAAAGTGCAGAAAAGACAGCAACATTTCTGGGAGTAAATGAAATGTGAAAATGGTGCGCAAATGCGCTATTTGCCGGATGTTGTCCTAGACATTGCATTTGCAGCAGTTGGCTCTTTTTCGAGCATAAACGCCTTTAGTAAGATATTGTAGACTGCCAGTTTGTGTGGCCCGCTAATTCAAACAGTCATTCCTTTCTCTCATTTTCCTTTCCCTCCACTCCTTTATTTCGCCCTCACTGTCCTGCCTACAGTCCTAGTCCCTTCCTTTCATCTGTGACGAGTCTCTCGTTTCCAAAAGCCTCATATTTCGCCATCACTGTGGAGACACCCCATTCCACCCCGTCATCCATTTGTACCCTCTCCTTCCCTGCCTCTGCTGCCTCTTTCCTTCGTACACTTTGCGGTCCCCACAAACAGGATCTCTGAGGTGGCTACAACACAGAATTTGACACTTTTGTACGTACAGTGGTAGTAAGATGGCCTCCAAGATAATAACGCTGAAGCAAATCTTTATGGACGAAAGTTTTGTTCCCGTCTTCTGTCTATACGGTGGGTTTCTTTAATAACATAAACAGTGGCCGTCTGATATTTCTTTTCCTCTGAGTAGACTCATATGGAGAATGTCATGTCATCGAAGTTGGTAATTGGTCATTCAGTCGATCCATCCTTCGATATC
This sequence comes from Theodoxus fluviatilis, assembly GCA_034096865.1. NCBI lineage: Eukaryota > Metazoa > Mollusca > Gastropoda > Cycloneritida > Neritidae > Theodoxus > Theodoxus fluviatilis. The sequence goes on from JAWQFJ010001139.1 coordinate 99,487, forward strand.
CCCCCAATCAGGCAATCCTCTCAAAATCAGTACTACTGACGGTTGATCTCTTTATTCAGCCATTGCCGTCTGTCAATCGACAAGTGAAACATCCTTCACACCGTCTCCATTCTCACTGCTGGTAATATTTTCATAACGTTGACACTTTATTACTTGTATTCTCGTTCACTTCTTCCAGTCACATTTCATACTCTGGAGTCAGTAGTATTGAAAGAAGAGCTGGGTGACGTTAAACTCCACAGCAACTCCTGTGTCGTTTCAGGCAAAAGGGAACCGCTTGAAATGGCGCGGGGAAGCGACCGATGAACTCGGAGCAAAGCAAACCGAGCAGACAGTGAAAGTATTCGCGCAGCTTTTTCATTGAATCTTTTCGTTTAGTGCATGAATGTTTATATATTTATTTTATTTATTTATTCATCAATATTGATGTCTTTCCAACTCACTGCATTTCCAAATGTTCTGTTCATACACAATGCTTGAGCACATTTTGTATGTATTTTAGTTTTAGTGACAGTTTTGGGAAAATCTCATGTGCCAGTAAAACGGATCTTTTGATTTTTTCTTTCATTTTTAGCTCTCGAAATCCGCCCAGCTCAAGTGATTTCGTTTTAAAGTTGCATGTATTCTCTTCCAGTGGTAGAGGAGAGGAAAGTGTCAGGGTTTATCGACGGTTCCTGAACGTGCATGCTAATTTGAATCACAAGTATCGTTACATTTCCTTGTCGTCTTACAAAGTCATTCCATAAGCATTTTTAAAATACCAGTTGCTGCATCGCTGAATATCACAGCAATATTCTTCCAGAGTTCAGTTTGGCTCTGATAAGTTTTGGAAAGACCTTTGAAACCAGGAAAATGCACCTGATCTGTCGATCCGTAAGCGCAAAGGCATATCCTATTACATGTATCAAGAAGACTGGTAATAAAACCTTATGAAAATGTTTCCACCCGAATTTGCCGTGGGATGACAGCAGTAGACACCAAGTGATGCAGAAATCATGCTGTGTTGCACACGGATCATGCGACCGATCAGCCAATCGGATGCTTCCTACCAAACTGCCACGACCTGGTTTCAAAAGTCCCAGTTTTCTTCTGAAATGTTGGCCAGCTTCTTCAAAATGGATAAGATGGATGTGTTTGTCAAGTTCAAGGAGTGTCGTCACGAAAGATCCATGCTGTGCAGAAAGTAAATCCACTGCTGTAATATAAATGTCTTTGCAAATTACGTTCGTTACAAGTATTTGCATGAACAATTATCCTTCCAAACGTGCTATGAACGCTAATAATTTAACAATACTGAATCTAAGATTCGATGCTATGGTAAGCCTGTGTGATGATAAGTTTCACCTAACCGGTGATCACGAAATGCGTGATAAATATTACTTTGAAATCGTTCCACGAAAGCAGCGCTTATACATGTCCTTAAAGGTGTGCTTCATTTTGCCACTCAGACTTCACGAGCTGCCTAGTGCTACTTTTACTAGTGGACAGTATATTTTCTTAAGCATTTATAACCGTGTATTCTATGCTCCTATTTTATTGTTGTTGTTGTTGTTTACGCGTGACCGTTTTCTGGCTGTAAGTAAAAGATAAAATTTTCCAGTGTGCACAGACCGCCACATCCAGTTGCGACATCAATATCGGTTCATTTCAGTAGCTGATTACGATGCATGCGCATGGACTTTCAAAACGGTATATTGACCACTGCATCATTATTGTCACAGACTAATGACTCGCGAATAAAGCTTGTGTTCCTTGAAATATTACATGTTCTCTTACATTTCTGAATTCCTTGTTGTCTCCATGCGATGACAATTTACCACAGTCTCTATATAACTGCATTTCGATTAATTTCTCTCCGCTGTAGTAAGGAATTTTGGTAAGGAGGAAAATGACCCCCCAAAAAACTTACTACTTTAATGATGAAGGCAATCGAGTCTTACCCTTCACATCAGTAGAAAGCGTTCTGCAGAGTTTTGCACTTTGCTATTGTTGGGAGCAAGAATGACTTCTACCAGACTGTCTCTTCCCCTTGGACCCCTTCCTCTTGCGCCCTTTTCCAGTCATACCATGACATTCTCTCTCACGTCGGGCTCTCTCCTCAAATTCTCTGATCAGGAGCCGCTGATGAAGTTCACACACTTCTCTCGCTCCTCGCAGTCTCTCCTCATACAGGCTTCTCTCTCTCTCCTGCCTGTCCTCATGCTCTTTCTTCCTCCTTTCTCTCTCTTCCTCATACTCCCTCTGCCTCTCAGCCCATTCCTGTTGCTCTCTCTCTTCCTTTCTCTTCCGATCCATCATAAACACTTCCCAATCAAACTCCACCCGTGCTACTTCGACATCCTCCCGAAGCAACTGTCGGGCTACAAAATCGGGAATATCGGAAGACGCTACCCCCAGCTCGACGGCTAGCGAGGTTAATCTAGTAAGCGCTCCCTCTCTGGGCTTAGCGCTAGACGCCATGGTCCTACTCAAATGTGAAACACCAATACTCCGCTCCACTTCACACTCAGTGAACCACAAAGAGAGTACACTCACAGCAACAGAAACAAGGCAGCAGCATGAAAAATGCAAAAATATCAAATCGTCATCAGTGGCTGGTGTTCCCCAAGGTGTGGATGGTTCGACAAAGTGGTATAATTTTTCTTAAAAATTAGAAAATTAGCTAATTATCTAGGCAGGCTCGCGCACTGTCGCGTTTTTGTTTACCTTGACTTGATTAGTTGACAGTTCCTCCCCAAAGAACGACGTAGTCGTCTAAGGGAAAGGTAACCACGATAAACAAATAGTTTACAGACTAAACTAAACCACCACTCCTTGGGGGGACACACACAAACATCAAGCAATGCCAGAAACGCAATTGAATACAAACCACTGAATCAGATTTAAAAATAACAATGACTTTATTCAAACACAAACCCTTCCCCGCAGCACAGGTACTGCAAGGGACAGGGTAGGTAGGTGGTAATGGAAAACAAAAGAAAAGAACCCAGAACAAGTCAGGGTAGCAGGATAGATGGAGCGCCTCTGCTTCCTGTACAAAGTTGGGATAAAAATAAACAACAACAACAACAATCCCAAAAAATAGAGAAATGAGAAACAAGTCAAAAATGGTCAAATCATACACTGAATCTATTTCCTAAGTCACCGGTGACTAGGTAGATATAAGAAGTGTACTGGAAAAAAACAATCTCTGTTTCTCCACTCTCTCTCTACATTTGACCAGAAACTGAAATTAATTCTGCAATCAAAACTGGCTTGAAATAACAATCCCTTCTCACCACTCGTTCTGAGATGCCCCCTCAGAACGATAAGAATACAGACACTCAATTGCAGTGAAACAACACTAAGGTATGACAACCGAGTCACCCCTACTTCAATCTGCAAACAGTCTTCAAGCATTCAACAACCCCCTGTTGTTAAATAACAATACTCTAAAACTTCCCCAAAAGACTCAATCCAACCACAATCTCCACCTAGAAGATTTTACAGAACTTGCTCCGAATTATTACCAATAGAGTTGCTTTGAGACGACCCCTCACAACAACATCCGCTATCATTGCACGCCAATGAACCCTTGAACCCCTGTTAAATTCCTCCCCCCTTCCCCTTCTAGCTGTGACGTGCTTCCGCCCAAACGTCAGACTAGTGGAAGGTACACAACTGACTCGCTTAGCATGCGACTCTCTCTTTCACGCTTCGCTCTCCTTCGCTCATTAGTTCACCCGAACAGTCACTCTCCGAGCATACACAATGTTAACGCAACATGTGAGGAACAACGAAAAAAAGTCTCTCTTACCCCTCTTTTCCAGTGTCACGGACCCTCTCTCTCAGTCCCGGAGATTTCCACTCCAGCTCCAAACTTACCCGACACACGCTGTCAGAAATTTCGTAAGTAGGAAAAACACAACAAATCTCGCATAAATCCCCGTGTGACCCGTTTACCTTCTCCCACTCTTCAGTCCTTTGAAAAGAAGAAGTCAGTCTCTGAATCCTATTCAGATAAATACAAGAAGAAACACTGTTCTCCAGGAGTCACTAATAAACCACTACAAATGGACGCGTATTCAACGCTCCCAATGTCCCCTCAAAACAGGTGGGCACCCTCAGATTCTGCCCCCCTCCCGTTACGAGATTCCACTGACTCACGAGCACCCCGCTCTCTACACAAAGTCAGTCAAGTTCAGATAAGAGCTCCGCTGAACTTTCGGCAGGTAACCCCAAGTCTCTCTGAGTCAGTGTGACAAATATCATCCTACGTAAGAATCAAACTATCTGTCACTCCTGCTCCTGTTGCATGTCGCCCTCTACAACCAATGAGTTTCACACGACACCGCCTCTCGCGAGTGAGCGTGCAGACACCCCTCAACACCCCCTGCCTCCTATCAAATCTCACCCCTAGATTGATAAGCCACTTCTCGAGTGGACCTCACACACGAACCGTAAGTGTGTTTCGTTTAGACTCCTACCAAAGCATTATGCTAGTCTCAAACAAAATCTCAGCCACCATGACTGACGAAGAAACAATACTTGCAACTTGTGGAACCGTCACAATTGCAGAGGAGACGCCTCGTGCGTCCCGCCACGTCGTTCTCTCAGCCTCGCGCTAGACTCCGGGTCAGCGCAGCGTTGTCAGGAACGACCCGGTGCTCGTCAGACGAGCGGAGTCCACCAGCGTAGACTCGAACGTAGATATACACGAACAGGTAGGAACGCCCAGTAGACACTCAGTCAGCGGTCAAACACTCAGCATCCGTGTAATCAGCAGCTGCGCCACTCGCAACAGCTCTTAGTATAGTAGAGTACGGTAGGGTAGAGTTAGCCTCACAAATCCTCAGGCTGTCCACCAAACTTCGCTCTAGCCATTAGAAGATCCTCCTTCCGTTCTCATGTGCCTAACCCAGCACGGGTTTGCGCAGAGAAACTTCTCCCAGCAAACTGACTTCGCTCGCAAAGCTGCCCATGCAGCTTTAACCGTTTGCGGCACTGACTGCGCGCCTAACCTCTCGTCCGACCAACGGAGTTGAACTGATGGGAAAGGACGCTTTCGAGCCTGCGGTTGCCTAACCCACGTGATCATTGTCCAACCCGTAATGAGAATTTTCCCGCCTCAAGAAATTGGCCCAATCAGTGACTTACGACTTTTCGCGGCTAAAAAACCGTGTCGAGCTAAGGGAAACCCCGTGCTGCATTCCTCTAGACCCCTGCACGTGGCACCCTAACCCCTTCGAGTAACGTCACACACCCCTGTCACTCAAAGTTCAACCGCGATGCGCTAAACGGCCGTTTGAACGCATTTACTGATTAGGTTTCTACGCTGGCAATTCAATCACACCTCATAACGACATTTAATCACAACTATTTGTCGCGCAACACGCGACACAGACACAATCTCGACGAAGGACGAAAATCGGGACAAAAGGAGGAAAACTAAGTACGGAAAAGACTCACTGAGTTTATTCCCTAGACACAGTTGGGATCAGCATATTGCGTCTTGGCGGCAAAAGGGTTAGCCTTCCACTGATGGGCCACACTCGTGGACTCGTCCGAGGAGAGGGGTTCGATGTTGGTCGTTTAATTCGCAATGATTCCCACACATAATGACAACCAAATTATTACGTGCATGCTAACTCACTTGCACAATCTTGGACAGTTATTTTGCACACAGAATGACAATAAAGTGTAAATAATTGACAAACCATGTACACAATGCGCTTTCAGCAGAACTGGGTTACGATAAATGTCGGATTCACAGCAGTCGTCGAGACGATTCCACCATGTTGCGAGCAAAACGCCCATGGAAGAACACAGCCTATCAGTTGCCGTGGCCCGCTAGCGTAGCAGGGTCCACATCCCTCTCCTCGGACAAACGTTTGTGCACAACTCCAACTCTTCTTGGATGACTGCGCTTTTTAAAAGATTGGCTTCTGCTCGACGTAGAAATCTGAGTAAACTGAGGAAAGAATTTTGCTTATAACACGTGACTTTGTTTCTTGTATAACATCGGTAATGGGACTCAGTCTGCCGATTATCGCTTTGCGCTTGTCAACAGCGTCACTCAGACTGTAGTATGTAGCGTAACTTGTGTAGTGTGACTTGTGTAATGTAGTGTGACTTGTGTAGCGTGACTTGTGTAGCGTGACTTGTGTAGCGTGACTTGTGTAGTGTATCGTGACTTGTGTAGCGTGACTTGTGTAGTGTGACTTGTGTAGTGTAGCGTGACTTGTGTAGCGTGACTTGTGTAATGTAGTGTGACTTGTGTAGTGCGCCTTGTGTATCGCGACGTGTAGCGTGACTTGTGCAGCGTGACTAGTGTAGTGTGACTTGTGTAGTATAGTGTGACTTGTGTAGCGTGACTAGTGTAGTGTTACTTGTGTAGTGTAGCGTGTCTAGCGTGACTTGTGTAGCGTGACTTGTGTAGCGTGACTAGTGTAGTGTGACTTGTGTAGTGCAGTGTGACTTGTGTAGTGTAGTGTGACTTGTTTAGTGTAGTGTAACTTGTGTAGTGTAGTGTGACTTGTGTAGTGTAGTGTGACTTGTGTAGTGTAGTGTGACTTGTGAAGTGTGACTTGTGAAGTGTGATTCAAGAGTCAACAATGTGCAGCGTTGATGATGTAAAAATCCTTCCTTCAATTGCACAACGGCTGATGCTCGTTGTCCCCCATTCCATGAAACGAGCACCATAATATGTTAACGCGCCTACGTGCATTCTCTTTAAACAAAGTAAATAAATAAAAATCAATCAATCAATCAATTATTTTTCAGTGGCTCAGCCCTAAATGGACTTGTGACAGCATCGTCTTTGTCTAAACTTTGAATTTACGCGTGCACATACCATATCTACTTCAACGACATTTCCAACAGAATCCACAGCAGTTTTACCATTGATGCTCATATCAGTGACCGTATAGTTTGTTTTTTGAGGAGAAGCTAAACCACAGGTAGAAAAGACAGAAAAGGAAGCAGTAAAGTTTGGTGAAAAGAACTAAAGTCCAAGATCAAACTCAAGCAGTCGGAGATTTTCTGCCCTGTAAATTCGATTTAGACTGCAATGGCAAGAGTCGTAAGGAAGATGGGAAAAGAAACGCATACATTTTTTTACAATTCAAAAAGCCCAATGTTAACGGCTTTTAGGGATAGATCCTCGTCAGAGAGGTACCCCATTTTCCTGTTTCAAACTTTAACCAGAAATAAGGCATTATTTTACGGGGTAAATGGAAAGATATTATCAACACCAGAAAGTGAAAAACGTCTAAAGAGAGTGCTTAATTTATTCTTCTGCCAGCTCGCGTGCCTGCCTGCCTGTCTGTCTGCCTGCCTGCCTGCCTGTCTGTCTGTCTGTCTGTCTGTCTGTCTGTCTGTCTGTCTGTCTGTCTGACTGACTCTTTGTGTGTGTGTGTGTGTGTGTGTGTGTGTGTCTTTTCTTCACCTCTGTCTCTCTCTCTCTCTCTCTGTGTGTCTCTCTCTCTCTCTCTCTCTCTCTCTCTCTCTCTCTCTCTCTCTCTCTGTATATGTGTGTGTGTATGTGTGTGAGTGTGTGTGTGTGTGTGTGTGTGTGTGTGTGGCTGTCTGTCTGTCTGTCTGTCTCTCTCTCTCTCGATCTCTATGTGCGTATCTTTCTTTCTTTTTCTATGCACTTGTAGATTATGATCTTTATCTCTTTTTTCCCTTAATGAATATCTACATGTCTTGTTTTGGTCCTGTAATGCAAAACAAATAGAAAAAGCATGTTTAGCTTGTCACGGTCAATCCGAGAAACCAGATCGCGGAGAAAATGTGTGTGAAAATACATGTATGTTGGTATGATTGTGAATGAGACATGAGATGAGCACCATGTTTAATTAGTCATTCGTTAATCAGTCGTGAGTTTTACAAAAACCAAGTGTCAGAATGAAGTCCGTGATGTACAAGGGGACTGCAGTCATAACTTTCTCTCTCGCAAGAGCTCGTCCAATGATACTCCACCACTGTAGCTCATGCCAGAAAAGATCATTTATCTTTCTGCGAGATTACTGCTTCCAACTCATTTCCGATGCATTTGTCATGTGCTTGTCTTGTCAAGTTCTCAAGCACTCTTCACCTACACTCATTTTTCTCGGAGTCATGACACGGCTTTGCTCTCTTCGGACAAGGAGTTTTTCTTAGTGAAGAACCGTAACACTGCTGATGAAAGACTGAAAAAATGTTGACAATACCTGAGTGATTAGGGCACCAAGGAGCAATGGAAAAGTCACGTGTTCAGTCCACGGCTGAGCCTCTGAAACGTGTTGAGGCTAAATCTTCCCCTGCTCGGTTTTAAATGGATACTTGGAAATGATCCCAGATAGATTTCACCCCTTTGCACCGAGCAATGGGAAGCATTCAAACAACGATCGTGTCGCGAGTGACCCAAGACGTTTGGGAGCAGTAGATGCGAATTACAATTCACACAGAGTGGCGTTTGTGAAAACTATCATGTAGTATCTAATGACTATGCTGTCTGTAGTTATTCTAAGTTGTCCGCACTAAATTGATGTGACTATTCACATTCATTAATGGCCGATTTTTAATTTTTAAAAAGCAATCAATAGGCATGTCATTTAGTTGAATAATGATATATATATATATATATATATATATATATATAGATAGATAGATAGATAGATAGATAGATAGATAGATAGATAGATAGATAGACAGAGACAGACAGGCACACAGACCGACACAGACAGACACACACAGACAGACAGGGAGGGAGGGAGGGAGGAAGAGGGAGAATGAGGGAGAGGGAGAGAGAGGGGAGGGAGGGAGAGAGGGAGGGAGGGAGAGAGAGAGAGGGAGAGAGAGAGGGGGGAGAGAGAGAGGGGAGGAGAGAGAGAGAGAGGGAGAGAGAGAGGGGGAGCTAGAGAGAAAGAGAGGAGAGAGAGATGCATATATACTTTTTCCTAAACAAAAATTATCACTTTCTTAAGAACCTAGAAAAAAAGCGGGTGACTTTCTTAAGAAAATAGTTGTGAAAGGAAATGACCGTGAAGCCTACATTCCGAAGTCCTTTCAAGATTGCGAATCACTCTGTTTTGCAGATTGGTCTGTTGCCATCTGAAAACCTAGGAGGGGGAGGGGGGTAGGGGGGGGAGGGGGGGGGGAGGGGGGGAGGGGAGGGACGCGTCAATAAGTATATGAAATGAAGTATGTTTTAGCCAAATATTTGTTGGATTACTTATCTTGAGAACCGAGTTTTCCTTGACGCCAGTCCCCTATGGGTTCGGGGTAAGAATTGACCCACCGCGTCTTCCTACGCGATTCGTAAGAGTCGAATAAATGGGGACATCGTGAATTGATTTGTGTTTTTCCTAAGCTATTCTAGTGATTTTCGTGCGTAATGACCTTACATAGCATAGAGAGGCTGATAGGCCGTAAAACATCATCCATCCATCCATCCATTCTTGATGTCACTCAGCACGGTGTTTTCTACACTTAACCTTGACACAAAGTGTCCGCCCTACAAAACAGACACTTTCCGAGCACATCTTATGGGTGTCATGATTAATTAGTAACTTATCTTGACTTGGCACACATATGAAATTAATGTCACAGACGTTGAAAAACCCTTGTCGTATTTCCGCACTTGGCTAGCCTTAAAACATCTGACTGGTACTATTAAGTCTGTCTGCTTGTTGCATTAGTCAAGTTAAGCGGGCAGAGAATATGCGTACTCAGAGAAAAGAAGAATGAGAGCAAACTTCAACAAATCCAACTAACAGTAAAGGAGCGGGAGCTGAAATAAATGCGGTCAAAGGAGTTTGCAAAAATGTATATATGTTACGCTTAATGTGAACAATTGCCTATTGTAAGCATTAGGCAGAAAATTGCATTATGTGAACATAATGCAAATGATGTGTAAGGGATTTGCCTAATGTAAAAAATCGTCAAGATTAGGCAGAACCCTGACAGACATACAGGGAGAAATAACAAAAGGTAAAGGTAGCTCAATGGAATATTGATTGAATCAGAAAAAGAAACCTTCATAAAAATGACAGCTCTATTAACATCTCAAATCCAAAAAGCCGCTTCTTTGGTGCGACAATAAATGTGAAATTGTTCCTCAACTAAAATAAAATTAATTCTAAACACACACACACACACACACACACACACACACACACACACAGACGCACACATAGACCTGGGGGATTAGCAAAATATTGGAATGATTAAAGCCGAATGTTTTGAAATGTCCCTTCAGAGATTCTGGCAAAATCTGTGCGGATGGCAGTGTGATTGCAACTCATTTCTCGTATAAAGCCGGTGCAGAGACCAGATGTAGTTTTATTAGTAGACTGTCACTTTGTAAATCCCTGACCGCCACTGCAGTGTGGACTTTGCTGCTGCTACAATCAAGCAAAGGCTGACAATGTGAATACTTTCAACAGAAATCCAGCTTCGTGTTTATTTTTGCACAATGTTGACAGAAAGGTGTCTCTCAGGCGATTGCTGCAGTTGATTAAAAACAAACACAAAAAACGTTAAAAGGGTAAAATTGCACACCTGTAATATTTGCCAGGCAAACTGTTAATCATAATTCTTGCATTGAACTATGTTATCCACACCAGAAACTAACTGTCAGTACAACGATGTGTTTGTCTGATGAGAACATCTACGTTCTGTCCACATTAAGCGGCATTGTCTTGCCTAATGAGAAACTCTTGCCCAGTGTAAACATGAGGCAGGCTAATTTCCTGATGTGAACATTTGGCCAGTATTCACATTAGCATAACATATTTAAGACGTCACATGGGACGAGTTGAAAATTGATTTTAAACAAAGGTCGACCATGCATTATTTTATAAATTCGTACACGATCTTAAGACACAAATGAAAAAGGCACCACATCCCCAAAACTTGCCCACAATGTAAACTCACTTCACTTCCAGATTTTAACACAACATACAGCCTGGGCCAACTGATGCCCCTTTCGCAACCGAGATCCTCCAGCTGCCGTGCTGGGATTTCATTCCCTCCTTCAAGGACAGCCAGAACCTCCAGGCGCTCTGCTGTGATTTAAGTCACTCCTCCAAGGACAGTCAGACCTCTCGGGGCTGGAATTTCATTTGCTCTTTCAGAACAGCCAGAACCTCTAGATGCTGTGATTTTGGTCACTCTTCCAAGGACGGCGAGATCCTATAGGTGCCGTAATAGGACTTCAATCTATCCTTCAAGGCCATCCAGACACTAGAGGTGCTGTGATTTTAGTTCTTCCTCCAGGACAGCCAGAACCTTTTGACTTACTTTTTAAACTTATGCCTCTTGATTCCTTGAGGAACATAGGGTCGCAACAACACTCCTCCAACGTACACGGTTCTGGCAGGTCCTCTTCAGCTCCGCCCATGTCATTCTGGTGGCCTTTACTTCCGCGTCGACACTCCTACGCCAAGTCTGTTTTGGTCGACCCACTTTGCGCTTTCCTTGTGGGTTCCAGTCCAAAGCCTTTAGGTGCTAGAATTTCAGTCACTCTTCCAGGACAGCCAGAACCTCTAGTTGCTGTGCTGGAATTTTAGTTGCTCCTTTAGGACAGCCAGACCATCCAGGTGCTGTGATTTTAGTCACTGTTCCAAGGACAGCCATAAAATCTAGTTGCAGTGATTTTAGTCAATGCTCCAAGGACAGCCAGAACCTCGGGATGCTGTGAATTTTGTCTCTCCTCCAGGGACAGCCAGAACCTCTAGGTGATGTGAGAGGATTTTGGTCTCTCCTCCATGGACAACCAGGACCTCTAGATGCTGTAATACAGAGCCTACTCCAATCGCTCATCTTAAGACACCGCCAGACAACCAAAAACGATATCGAGGGACACTGGGACTGCACGAAGCCCTTGACTCTTTCTATGCGCAGAATGTATAGAAAGGTGGATCCTATTACTAACTGCGGCACACCTGTAATCTCAACCGCCAAGCAAGACCTAAAGCCCAACCCTTGCTCGACCCCGAATGGTAGCAGCCTACAGAGGCAATGCCTGAATACCTAATTTCCAGTCTTTACAAACAGCCCAGTGGTTAACACTGTACCTTCACCAAAGTGACTGGTGTACAATCCTTGGTTGAGCCCAATGCTGCTCTGCACTTTGTGGGTGCTGTTTTGTGACAACCAGGGTAGACTTCCCCACACTAATATCGCGCGTAATGGACATGACTGAAATAAGCATTGTTAATATTATGATTATTATTAACGAAATAGTCGACCGATCAATTTTCCACCTATTCTGACAAGACGTGCAACTTCTTCTATCGATAAGGCGCCGAACTTTGCCGAAGGCTTTCAAACACTTTCACTTTCGCAAATTGTTCGACAGCATCTTGCACAAAATGTTGTCACTTCCTCCTAAATCTAATATTTTCCTCTCTCTCTCTCTCTCTCTCTCTCTCTCTCTCTCTCTCTCTCTCTCTCTCTCTCTCTCTCTCTCTCAATCCCTTCTTACCATTACCTATCCTAGAATTAGTCACATTAGAGACAAAATCAAGTAACCTAAAACGTCCACACGCCGCCAACACGACCATGGATCATCTTTATCCGTAAGCCGTGTGCAAGATTCTCGGAGATGCAGAATCAATCACTTTCAGAAACTTCCCTACCAATCTGCCACCTTAGAAGACAGCACAGTCCTCATACGGGTCTAATGAGGACTATTGTCATAGGATCATGTGACCAGTTCTCTTTCTAGGCAAAGCATCAACTTTAGTGTAACTTCCGACCCAATCAAATGACTTCGAATGCACGTCTAAACTCATTGCACTCATGCAAGTATTGGGACTCTCGTTGCTTGGTAACAACGCTCGACCTACAAGAGCCTGCAGCTATATAGTGGGTGCGACGTTTGGAGGTGCGCATTTTGGGGTTGCATCCCAGAGCAAGGTGCCTTACATTGCGTCTTCCCATCCGAGAGTAAACTCGGGTACTTCTGAGAGCTGAAATAGATATTGAAAAATGACAACGATGAGATTGTCCGCATCATGGTCGCTTGCTGCACAAGGAGTTGAGATGACATGGAGTAGCAAATGACATGGTCTAAGGATCAGGGGTTTGAAAACCTAATTTAGAAGAACAGTTTCTCATAAAATCGCACACATTCCATTCAAACACCGCTATACAACCAAATAAATACTGCTCCTGAACGTATTCTGGTTTGCCGATCTGGATCTAAGTGTTGTGCACGTATAGTTGTTTCTTCTTAAGGTGCTTCTAATCCCTCACTAAATATTGCACCCCTGTGGATTGGGGTAAGAATTGACCCTCCGCGTCTCCCTATGCGATTCGTAAGCGGTGAACAACGAGGGACATCGTGACTTGGCTTGCGTCTACCATAGCTTGTTCTCTAGATTTGTGGCCTTGCATAGCCTACCGGGCTGAAAAGCCGTAAAACTCCATTCATCTATCTGTTCGATGCTGCATAATGGAAATAAATCGCACCCGTTGAGCAAACTGGGAAGTCGCGTTGTTTCTCCCATTCCATTCATGAGTAAGAAAAGCATTGTCAGGAAAGAGACTGGAGATTGATTAGTAAAAGAGCGTTGACGCAATATTTCTACTGTCTCGATAGATGATTTCCAGAGATGTTTGATAGGTACGTTTAAAAGATGCAAGTTTTAATGTAGTCTGACGGCCAGGACTGACGTGAAAAACACAGCACTCAGGAAACAGTGTAAACCATGCGGCAGCTGCTCCAGATTATCTATGACAAAACTGGAAAGATGGAAACAAACGGGGTTTCATCTAGAGAGGATAATCTTACAGCACACCAGGATCATTAATCATTCAACTCGTTTACAATGCATGTACTAGGTGGGATTCTTGAACGAACGCAAACACCACCGAGTAAAAACATTAATGGGAAAAGATGAAAAAAAAACATACATAATGCAGGGGGAAATCTTTCAATGTCATTACTCTACTGTGTTTCCTGACAGATGACAAAAACTTGTAGAACACACAGACATGTTCAGGTGCAGGTTGCATGCATTGTACCCAGTGATCCTCACACAGTCACAGCGCCTTGCACAGGATGTCGTTTCCTCTACCATCACGACCATTTCAACTTTCCCGAGCAGCCTGACTCACATGATTTCCGTCATCTATGTCAGCTACCCACGCGAAGAAGTCCTTCTCTTACCTTCCCACCTGCGATCGCGACATCTCTCCCGCGTCCACATCTTTATTCGGGACGCCGGGAAAAACGCAAACGCCTACGTGTTTGCTAGGAGCCGTCCTCTCCCTGTGGCAAGTGGACATGCATGCAGGACACGCACGCTGCGAGGCGAGAATCATAATGAGGAGTGACAGAGAACACGCATACTCACTTTTCATGGCTCAGGTTTCGCCCAATGGAATGTCAATGGAGGCGACGAGCAGGCTATGCTCTGGCTGCTCGTCTTCGAAAGCTCGCCTTCCTTCAGGCGGGGACATGGCTCTTGTCCAGTGGGTACTACGCTCGCCTGCTGTTTCTCGTGACAAAGGGGTGCAGTTTCAGTTCCATATTTATATTTCAAGGGTGGAAGACATTTTAAACAACATACTAGTTCATCTACTACATGTTCTTGCTTTAAATAAATATCTCTCTATCTCTTTCTCTCCCCACTCTCTCGGTCTATCTATCTATCTTTCTGTCTCTCTCTCTATCTCTCTCTCTGTCTCTCTTTTTCTTTCCTCTCTCGCTCTCTCTGTCGCTCTCTCTCTCTTTCTTTCTCTCTTTCTCTGTCTCCCTCTTTCTCTGTCTCTGTCTGTATCTGTCTCTCTGTCTTTCTTTCTGTCTGTCCCTCTCACTCTCTTCCTCTCTCTCTCTTCCTCTCTCTCTCTTTCTCACTCTCTCTTTGTGTCTCTTTGTGTCTCTTTGTGTCTCTGTCTGTCTGTCTGTTTGTCTGTCTCTCTGTCTGTCTGTCTCTCTTTCTCTCTCTCTCTCTCTCTCTCTCTCTCTCTCTCTTTCTTTCTCTATCTTTCCGTGTCTCTCTGTCTGTCCGTCCATCCGTCCGTCCGTCCGTCCGTCTGTCTGTGTGTCTGTCTGTCTGTCTGTATGTCTGTATATATATATATATATATATCTGTGTCTGTCTGTCTGTCTGTCTGTCTGTCTGTCTGTCTGTCTGTCTGTCTGTCTGTCTGTCTGTCTGTCTGTCTGTCTGTCTGTCTGTCTGTCTGTCTGTCTGTCTGTCTGTCTGTCTGTCTGTCTGTCTGTCTGTCTGTCTGTCTCTGTCTCTGTCTCTGTCTCTCTCTCTCTTTATATATATATATATATATATATATATATATATATGTAAACACATACAAGATAACTGTGCATGTTCTTTCCAAAACAATGCAGCTTTGATGTCTGGCATTGTGGGAAGAAGCTGCACATTTTCGCTGCATTCTAGACAAACAATTATTTGCAATTTTGTTGCCAAATTCGAGGAAGCCGAAGGTGACTATTTATTGATGATCACATTCAGTAGTCATAGCACATTACGCACAATGCCGAAAAGCAGGCGGGTGCTAAATTGTGTAATACTTCGAAAACGAGACAAGAGAGCAACAACGAGATCAACAATATAATATATTTGTATAAGCCATAGACCCAGTAATAAACTAATGGAATAGAGAGTTGAAGTTCAGATCTTTGTTCGCTTCCACAGCTAAATCGATCCTCAAGGTGCAGCCTTGTCCACGGAGTATCATTCGTGTTGCATCTCCTCACCCAGAAGTAAAAGCGGGTACCTGCGAGGACAACGAAGATCAAGCGCGAGCGACCCTTGATACAGCTGTACGGCTGCAGTGGGTTGGTAAGCTTCTGTTGCATTTGTCTCTTTTGCAAAGTTCTGTTAATACGGGCGTTCTCCTAGCTTGCGCCGGGAAGTCAAAGTTCACGCAATCCAGTGGTCGTTTTCCAAATATTTTATTGACGCACTGGTTCATACAAAGCGATGACAATCCGTAATCAGCATTACCATCACAACTTCACTCTAGGCACAATGCCGCAGAGGACTCACTCCTTAGAAAGGAGGACATTCTGCACTCGCTCTCACCCTGCTTAAATACTTTTACAGGCTTTCTAGAATAGATCAGAAGGGAAAAGAACTGGCCAATCGGCCTCCAATCTGTGTAAACAAAGTCACGTGGCGCATTAAAGACCCGTCGCGACCAGGGATGCGTGCTGTAGCTAAGGCGACAGAACATGCCAGGAGACTGACAGCGGGTAAGTGCCGCGGTACTCCGGCACTTTCCAGAACCTTCACAACACTTCCGAGGGAGTGGCCATAGTGCTGGTACCTGAATATGTGCGTGATATTTCTCTGTTGCTGTGCTTATCATTAGGTGCCCGTTCAGAAATGATCAAGCAGACGGGTGATCAGTGAGATTTAGCATATAGCGGTTCAAGACCCACGAATATGGGCGAGTTGCTGAATAAAAGTCATCGTCTTTTTCTGTACGTCTAACAGTTCAGATACAGGTGTTATTGACTTTTCCGAAATCATTCCTCGACGACCTGTTTTGACCTATACGAACTACTAGGCCCCATTAGGGAATGAATGAGAAGCTATCGATTGCGTGCTGCTCACATGTTCTGTAGATAGGAACCGAACATGAAAGTCATACGATCACAGTACTGACTTCTCATACCTTAGATTGTAATGAAGGTCTCTCGACGATGATGTTCTCTGATTGGTGTGATCAGTCTTTCACACAGAGCTTCACCTACGGACTACGGAGTTGGTGTGCGATCTGTGTTGTGCTGTTTAGAGGTGTTACACATTTTGTGTAGATGTTGGGCGACATCTTTCACAGCCATTAACAATTAAATCAATCGTAATGCAATCTTCAGTCGGCAAACGGAAACGATATGAGATGCAACATTCAAGTTCACAACAGTACTGATTCCTCTTTCAATGCTGTTTGCTAGTAATTGACAGGTACACTCGAGACATACGGGTATCTGCAGCCATCGGTGGTATTTCATTCTTTCCCGAATGTCTGTTGGAGGGAACTAAACTTCAAGGTCTTGTCCATTTCACTTGGACTTACACTAGTTCGTTTTTTATGCTACGCCAGTGCTTTGTTTGCTCTCCGTCTGTATGGCACAAGCTAATTCCTGTCGACGATGAAGCCGCTTGGCATGCACAGAAATGAGAAAACCCTCCACTGATTTGAGAGACTATATTAACGACAGGTTCACCGCAAACGTGTCGCCTTTCTTATCGGTAGCCATGTTAAAACCCCTTCGAACTATAGGCAGTGCAGGTCTTCTCCTGTCAAACGGAAAAGAGATGTTGTCTTACTATGTTTCGGGCCTTTCGTTGCGAATTCAGGGGAAAAGGGAACTAAACTCCAACTCATTGCTGCCATTCTTCTGCTAGTTTTCGAGAATAAACCAGCGCTCTAAGAAGTCTGAAGAAGAACGTTCTTCATTTACAATACAACTTCCTAAACACTTGAGAGTCAAAAGGTCAACAATGATTTCATTCCACCAGGCTTCAAATCAAATCTTAATACATGCCGGCCTCTCCTGCTTCAGAAGTGTGACCATTTCCATTATTGCTGTTAACACCGGAGGACTGGCAATGCGGCTGTTATAAATACTTTGACGCCTGAATATAAACTTCTTGATATCAGAGTTCATGCTAAAGGTCTATATCATTGTAACAGCAGACATTCCCCGTAAGAAACCTCGGGCCGAGAGTACGTTTGAAAGAACTCTTCCGATAGCAACACGTTGATTCTGAACACGTCCAAAGGTTACAAGCTCGTTCGTCACGAACTGGCGACTGCCGCCGCTGAACCTCCTTGGTCGTCTTTAGTCTGACTGTAAGTTTCTGTCACTGTCAGCTGCCTGAAGTCCCAGTGGACAACATCACACACAGGAGGCAGCGGCTGCCGCCCTCGTGTACAAATCCATCATGTCACCCTTCTCCTCACCCTGACGTGGAAACACCACACGCAGAAGAAATAACTGCTCGCTCGACAAGAAGAAACACTGTGATTTACATGAAGCTACTGAGCCACTGGCTATATCTGGGCGGAATGTTTTGTTTAGGGGTGTCTCGGATTTGTTTTGCTCACTCCTGCCATAAAGATGCATCACCAAATGCTTGCGTTTCTTTTCTTTTCTCTTTCCTCCTCATCTTTTCTCTCATACCGTCTAGCCCATCTTGCTTGATTTGTTTGTTTCGCAGGTAATTCGTCTTGCAGATGTGGGAGCGAGGCTTGGGAGTTTGCCACTTAAAAAGCACCGCCCGGCAATAAACGCGAATTATGACAATCTCACATTCCTTTTTATGATGATATACATTTTGCACGTTTACATAAGTTTGGATAGCAATCTGTGACCAGGTACGTGATATTTATATCGACCAAGAGAACGTGAAACAAAAGAAGTCAAACAATACCATTGCCACTTTGTGGAATGTTCGGTGAGTTCAATGTCCACAATGTGCAAGCAGTCAATCCGCGTTGTTTATGGTCATAAGAAAAAGAATGAGGTGGACGGTTACGGTGAATGGACGCAGATAATACACAGAAGGGAGAAGGGAGGGGGGGGGGGGGGGGGGGGCTTAGTGGGGGGTGGAGGATGGAGGGTGGAGGGTTGGAGCTCACTGGGGATAAGGACAAATATAAGGATTTAACATGAAATATTATATTTGTTGAGATCAACTCATACACACTTTCAAACTGTTTTCTCGCCTGTTGTGTGTTAAATAGACAACAGGTAGAATGTGTTGTTGTTGTTAAGAAATAAAAAGATCATGTACACTATGGATGGATGGATGGATGGATGGATGGATGGATGGATGGATGGATCGATGGATGGATGGATGGATGGATGGATGGATAGATGGATAGATGGATAGATGGATGGATGGATGGACTGTTGGATGGAGTTTTACGGCATAAGGCCACTGATCATGAAAAATCATGAGCTGGTTAGAATAAGAGTAAGTCAAGTCACCATCAACCCAGTTAGTTGCGTCTTACGAAACGTGTAGGGGGACGAGGTGGGTTAGTTCTTACCCCCAAACCACGGGGGAACTAGACATTATGTTTTTCATGAGAACTTTCCTCTCTCTACCATTCGTATATGATAAACAGCTCAACTTTCGCATGGCAAAAACTTGTATTCAATAAAACGACATCAGCAAGTTGCGAAGGAAGTTTCCTGCTCTTTTATTCCTGACTATGATCGATGTATATGCTTTCCCGTGTTTACTAAGATATTTTCTCGTAAACTCCCTTTCAGATCTCAAACTGGTAGGTCTTCCACAGTTCTTAGTATAATTAAAAGAAAATGATCAAAATTTGTCAACGGCATCCATTTTCTAGTACATCTGCTTGACTCATTTGTGCCCAGCAACATTAAGAAATACTTTCTTTACCTTGAATATAATTAATCTAAATCCACTGTAGATACATCGCTAGAAAGCGCAGGTAGAAATGACTGGCCTTCGTACTGATTTTTCGTACGTCTCGAGGTTTCAGCGCCTTACGTATCACCGATGTCTGAATAATGCAGGCATAACAGTCTGATTCGAGGTTTCAAGTTTTTACGAAATAAAACGGTACTTTATGGCAGTCCTCACATTGAGTCGTGACAGGGAAGACACCCCGAGACTAAAACAATTTCTGCGTAGCGGCACGGAGCCGACCATCATAACAGGAAACCGGCAAGGCACGTCACAAAAGAATGTACATGTATCCCCAAGAAATGCAAGCAGGGGAGTGACAGATGCCTTTAGAGGAATGTGAGGGCCTGCTTCATTAGGAAGAAAAGGAGGAGCGAAAAACAAGCAACAACATCCACGCGCCGCCAGTTGAAGTATGACCCATGTCCACATTACCTCCCTTCCACTGCCTAGAGGGACTCGCTGTGTAATAAATTATGCGTTTTACCTCACCCCGCACAGTAGTTTTCCTTTCCTCACACCAGCCTACGCATTATGCATCGTTCTTACTCTCTATTTATTTCTGTCTGTTTGTATGTCTGTCCGTCCGTCCGTCTGTCCGTCCGTCCGTCCGTCTGTGTGTGTGTGTGTGTGTGTGTGTGTGTGTGTGTGTGTGTGTGTGTGTGTGTGTGTGTGTGTGTGTGTGTGTCTGTCTGTCTGTCCGTCTTTGTGTTTTTCTACGTTTGCGTTTCTGCCCAACCTGCGTGCCTGCATGCATCCCTCATTTCCTTACCCCCCACCCACCCCACGTCCTCACTCCTCCACACCAAACCACTGCCTTTCTTGTCTTATACTGCAGGGCTACAACAATAGATTGTGTACAGTAATAATAGAAAGGGGGAGAGAGGGAGGGGGAGAGGGAGGGAGGGAGGGAGGGAGAGAGAGAGAGAGAGAGAGAGAGAGAGAGAGAGAGAGAGAGAGAGAGAAAGAGAGAGAGAGAGATGTTTAAAGAACGGGCCACTTGATAAACAAATGCTCGTTATGAAACATTTGTAAACTTAAGTATATAAATGAGAAAATATATACCTTATTTGTCAAGATCGAAGAACTCTTTAGGAGTGATGTATCTTTCACCGTGAATGCAAGAGATTAACAGAATAGTTAGATAGATAAACTGATGAAAGTCATTTTCACCGAAAACAAGATGTTGCTGCCATGCCATTTTGTCAGCTATCGGAGGCAATGGGTAGGGCCTTTGGGTCAGCTGCATTTAGACTTTAGTACACCCCTCCATTGCAGTGAAACAGGCACCATCAGTCTCAGCCTCCAAAAGGATGCTGGAGACCTCCATCTTTCCTAGAAAAGTGCATGTACATGCGCATAGATTTGCAGATTTGAAGCGTCAGCTAACAGCAGTTCTGCCGATACTGGCGCTATGCAAATACTTTACATACATCAGTTTCTTCGTCTCGCTCGTCCTTCGGAGACGAAGAAGAACATGGCTTCATCCGTTGTAGACGACTGAGGAGTGATGAGTCCACAGGTGGCTGATAAGGCCTATTAGGAGCCCGAAAGATCCTCTCCGTGTTGGGCGCACATGGGTGGATGAGACAGTAGAGTTGCTGGGAGTTCTGAGGGAGCTTCCCAAGACGTACTTGAGATGCTCCCTTTGTCCCCTAGCAGCTCGCTTTCCCTGCAGAGTTCCCCATACAACAGCTGGTTTGGCCATCGTATCGGGGCCTTCAGCACGAAGGTATGGATGCTTGGGATGCCGGCCCGCGTCCCAACTTCCGAATCAAGGATCCTGTCCTGTCACTTCATTTGTAGGAGCCTGCAGAGGCAGCTCGTGTGAAAGTTGATGTGATGTGATGTAATGTCATGTGATGTGATGTGATGTGATGTGATATGATGTGATTTGATGTGATTTGATGTGATGTGATGTGATGTGATGCGATGCGATGTGATGTGATGTAATGCGGTGTGGTATGATGTGA
>JAWQFJ010001139.1:125853-128353 GCA_034096865.1 Theodoxus fluviatilis
ATTTTCTGAGTCTAATGTCAGCGTGGCATGAAATATTACAGTTGAGAAAAAAACAACATTTCTAACCATCCTATGAGAAGTAATTTGTTTTACTCCACCACTTGCTCAGAATGTACATGTACAATCATGACTACATGCATGCCCATGCGCACACGCCATATTGTCTTCGAGGTATTTGAGGCTCTTGCAAGTATGACTGCTCAGTGTGTGTGCGTGCGTTCGTGTGTGTGTGTGTGTGTATGTATGTATGTATGTATGTATGTATGTATGTATGTATGTATGTATGTATGTATGTATGTATGTATGTATGTATGTATGTATGTATGTATGTATGTGTGTGTGTGCGTGTGTATGTGTGAGTGTCTGTCCGTGTATGTGTGTGTGTGCGTGTATGTATGTGCACGTGTGA
This sequence comes from Theodoxus fluviatilis, assembly GCA_034096865.1. Lineage (NCBI taxonomy): Eukaryota > Metazoa > Mollusca > Gastropoda > Cycloneritida > Neritidae > Theodoxus > Theodoxus fluviatilis. Next base: position 126,263 of record JAWQFJ010001139.1, read on the forward strand.
GTATGTATGTGCCTGGGTGTACATATGTGTGTGTGAGTGTGTGTGTGTGTGTGTGTGTGTGTGTACGTGTGTGTTTATGCGTTTGAATGCATGTGTGCGCGTTTGTATATATGTGCGAGTGGGTGCGCGCGCACGCTCTCTTGCTTGAAAGTGTGTGTATAATTGTTTTGAAAATCACTCATACTGGTTTGAAGAGACATCTGCCTAACCTGGAAGGGTGAGGAGCTGAAACAGGCAGCCCTCGCTGTACTTAATAGAACACGTTATGCGAGACAAAAAGGAGACAGAGAGATAGCATGGGGAGAAAAAATCTGGCATGCCGACGACTGCTGAGGTGACAGCTAAGTCTCATTACTCATTCGTAACAAGCAGAGTGGAGTGGAGTGTTCAGGGAGGGCAGGTAGAGACAGACATTGAGGGCTCACGTGTTCTTCACAGTCCGACAGATCCTGGACTTGGGGTCTAAAGCCCTGCCTTAATAGCCCGACTGTCAGACGGGCGAACGGGCGTTTGGGGTTCTCGCCGAAACTGCGTTCGTTCTTAATTGCTTGTCGTTCGGATGGTGTCAGCGAACTTGACGGGGGTGACGACTCAGATTGTTGTCATGGAGGTCACGGAAGAGAAACTGTGGCGTACTTAGTGAGGGTCTGTGCTCTCAGATTGCTGTCTAGTATCATATAAACCGATGTGTGAGCTATTATTTTCTATACAACATCTGATGCAAAGAGGATCATAGATGCATACATGCATATTCTTATTCTTATCTTTGATTCTGGTCGAAATCCTTCTGGTCGAAACTATACTATATAGTAGTCGTCGCCAATGCGAGTACTCATTCTTATTGTAAAAGTATGGTTTATATAGCGATTTATCGGCCAAACCAAGTTGTCAAACCGCTCCCCCCTTCTCACGCAGTCACCCAGTCTTCATTGTCGTCGCCAACCGGGCGTTGTTGTTATTTTAATAGATCGAGGCGAACGCACAGCGTCAGCGAGAGAGTTGAGAGTTCACGCGTACAACAGATTTCCTCTGACTGTGGAGCGTAGTCGAGTCTAACCTTGGCTGTATTTCGATGACCTTCTTTTGCTGTATGTTACATCGAATTTTGCGTTGAAATTGAAGTATGCGTTGTAAATTTGCTGTTTTCTTGACTAAATTACTCAGTCTTGTTGATACGAGCCCAGCCAAGCTTCGCGCACTTCTATTTATAGGCCTAGCTGACGCGCGGACCTCACCGACACCAGGAAAGATTATAAATACATTGTGATTGGTGTCCTTGAACCTGCCTTCGGCTGGCCCACACAGAGGGCGAGTCGACCTCCATTCCAGTTGTAAAATGTGAGCGCTTTCACAACCTAACGATGCAATCAACATACAGCTGTGATAAATTAATGCTGTTCATGGCTTATATTTTCTTTGGATGGGTTTTAAGTATCAACAGATACAGCGTATTCTGGTCGAACCGTAGATTATATCCGCCATTTTAATTGTGGAAACAGTCGCGAGAAGCCAACAAAACCTCATCCGAAGAAGAAGATTCGGTTTCTCAGCCAATGAAGAGCTAGCTCCCATAACATGTGCTGCAAGCAATTTTTTGCCAGACACCTTCTCGCAGACAGACGAGCTAGCTGTCGGGGCATTCGGCGCGCACGGAGCACGGGCAGTTGAGGGCGAGCCCAGTTCTCGCCACACGAGTGGCACGGGCGACAGCTGCACGGGCCTGTCGCCGTGCAACCGTTCGGGCTATTAAGGCAGGGCTTTAGAGAGAATGCGCATAGGTACTGCATAAGCTGACTGGGTTGGAACGTACGTTCTGGAAGACTATTGTGGTGGAGGACGGCGTAGAAAAGGGCCGCTTGACAACTGTTAGAAGACAAGCTGTGAAAGACAGAGCACTGGAAGGCCGTTGTTAGAAGCCATACACTGGAAAGCATAGTTCAAAAGCAGACATCCAGTGGAAGACTTTAGAAGGCAATAGTAAGGGACAGACGTAGGAAGAACAGTTTTTTAAATATCATCGGAATACTCACGAGTATTTAGAAGGAAGCTTGTGGTGCATGAAGCACAATGAAAAACAAAGTCCGGCACAAT
>JAWQFJ010001139.1:135853-138353 GCA_034096865.1 Theodoxus fluviatilis
ACTGTTCCTACACATGAAATTATCTTCAGCTTTCTCTGTTTTGCCTTTCTCGTAAACCTGCATATTCTCTCATTTGTCTCTCCTTGTCCCATTATCTTCCGTCCGTAAAACATATCTGAATTACATTTCTTATATGTCTTCACTAATGTAGCATGTTTTCATTATTTTGCATATCTATTTTTGTCCTTCTGACGTAGCGTTGTCTCCCTTTGCAACATCCGTGCAAGACTTCTAGTGATTTCTGTTTTCTTTTATCTTCTTCCTTTCCTCACCCTGTTGGTCAGCCTCTCACCACCGTGTTTTCTCATTTATCTGTGTCCCTATTCACATTTTTCACACACCACACTCTCCAGTCTTCTCCGCTTTCGAGCTTCTGCGTGTGTCTCATTGGATGAATACAACGCATGTTTGTCAACCTGCTCGTCCCAAGACATATGTGCTTTCCGAGTAAGCATGTTCTGTGATTCGTCTCGCTGTGCTCTCGTGTGATCACATTTCAAGCAATTTGTCCACGATGTCCCTGTGTCCTTACCCATATTAGATAGCGAGATTCATCTTCGTCATGTTATGTATACTTTTTTCCCCAAACAGAATCACACACTTGCATTCCGTGTGGCTTGGCTGGAAGCAGCCACACATGTCATTCCAGGAGCGCGTTGCGGCGCTACCTAGCCCAGCAAGATTTGGCTAGTCTCGGTCCAAGGCAAGAACTAGGCCAAAAGCAACGATCCACGAGATCTCGTAGTCGGAAGTGGAGAGAGCAAGATGGCAGCCAGAATGCGAGAAACCTTGAAAAAGATCATTTTTATGGAAATGACAGACGACATCGACGTTATTGCAGATGTTTTCCTGTCAAACGAAGGTTTTGTAGTCAGTAAATATATTGAGCAATGGGAGAGGACTCGCAAAACATAGCTGAAGTAAGGTGTTTAGGTAGGTTACCTACCCAAATGGTACAACAACACACACGACGACACGTGCATCGACTCATGAAATGAGTGGACTCCTCCACTTTCAGATTTGGCCGACATTTTTGACTGACTCGGCCCGATCTGTGATCTAAACACCAGTTTTAAAGACATAACAAGCACTCACCGGTCTGCAACTGCTGCCAACTGGCAGTTGGGACGGTTACATTAAAAAATGTAAATCTAGAAACACAAAGCCAAGCTTTGTGTGTCGCACCGCCGCCATTTTTTCTCGTTATTCTCGCTAGGCGGAGCACCTCTCAGAGCTGCTTGCGACGTCTCGCCTAGGCCTCGTTTTCCTCTGAGCGAGAGCGTTGAGAATGCTTGGTTTTCTTGCTTTTCTTGGCAAATCTTGGCAAATCTCGCCGTTTGCAACGCGCCCCTGCACTCATTAATCTTTCCGAAGCTCCGCCCCCGCTTGATGGCCTGACCAATCCTGTTGTGACTGCGCCCGGAAAAAAATAAAGTCATAGCTATTTTCCCCAATTCTTGAACTGCAGTTGTTTCATATGCCACACTACAAGGAGATTCTTATTTTAAGTTTTCTTGATGTTTTTAAATTCATTTATTCCAAATTAGCACTCGATCTTGGAAACAATTATTTACAACAGATATCCTGTGCGTCAAAGATATGAAGATACAATGTGTGTATATTATGGTGAAAAGGTGCCACGGGAAAGGTGAATTGTTAAGGGGACGAATAAAACTGGATGTGTGATGAATGTATTCATATTCAGCGTTTTGCAGTATTCCAACATATTTTATTTACATTTATCAGGAAAAGGTTCCCCCTGATGATTCATTTCTCCTCCCCCCCCCCCCCTTTCAAATGACTGTAATCACGTAATTTCTTCATGTTAGAACCAAATTCTTCCTTCAAAGTTTTATCCTGCCCTGTATATCACATACCTTTCTTTTCCTGTCTTCCAATGTTCTCTCAAATGCGTTCATTTTTTCTGTCTTCTCGCATACTTTGTAAATCAAGCTAAGCTTTAAAGTTACTGCCTCATGCTTTTGACAAGCATGTATATTTCTTTTCTTCTTTTTATTTCTTTTGAAGACCACGAGGACGTCAGCCAACAATGTATAAAGCATACGTGCAATGTTGTATTGTACTGACGTGGAGGCAGTATTGAATAAAGCATCTTTGGCTGCTTGGGGCCGCCCCTGTTTGAGCTTCCTCAGCCAGAGGTTCCAGCCGGTGTTGGGGACATTGAGCGGCTACGACTGTATGTTATGCTTATTCGATCGCTCATTAGCTCATTCTCTCTGTTTCGTTTCTGAGTCCCACCTTAGACCTGTTCAGGAGAGCTAGTGTTCGCGAGCACCCTTTTGTGCTCGCCTCCTGGATTGGCCTTCTCGTGCCCGCTAGTCTAGTAGTACCAGTAGTAGAACTGGTTGTATCCACAGCAGCAGTAGAAACATAAAATGCGAGCAGCGATCTCAAATAGCCCAAACTGTCATTCCAAAAAGCATGCGCAACGAGCGTTAGCAAGCACTCTTCCTCCTAGACAGCCGCTCGTTGTATCAGG